>JAJAGP010001660.1:159551-170527 GCA_025084515.1 Ancistrus triradiatus | reverse complement strand
GAAAGAGCTGAAAACTGCTGTTCACAAACGCTCTCCATCCAACCTCACTGAGCTCCAGCTGTTTTGCAAGGAAGAATGGGCAAAAATTTCATTCTCTTGATGTGCAAAACTGATAGAGACATACCCCAAGCGACTTGCAGCTGTAATAGCAGCAAAGAGGTGGCGCTACAAAGTAGCAAAGGGAGGGGGCCCAATACTTTTGCACGCCCCACTTTTCAGTTTTTTATTTCTAAAAAAAGTTTAAAATATCCAATAAATTTCGTTCCACTTCACGATTGTGTCCCATTTGTTGTTGATTCTTCATAAAAAATTACAATTTCATATCTTTATGTCTAAAGCCTGAAATGTGGCAAAAGGTTGAAAAGTTCAAGGGGGCCGAATACTTTTGCAAGGCACTGTATTGTTGGTGCTTGCTTGACTGAGCATATGTATAGGATTCCATCATATTGTGGCCAGTACATGTATGTTCTAAACACAGTAACAGTGATTCACCATTTTGCATTCATACCAGCACAGCACACTACCATGTACCTATGAGCCAAACCATCATGACCTCCTGACTTGCAACAATTTTTAGGTTGGCAGAGATGGTAGAATTACACAGGTTCTTTACTTGAGTACAGTGGTACCTCGGTACTCGTCATTAATTCGTTTCAGAAGGCTCATCGAGAACTGAGAACAATGAGTACAAAGCAAATTTTTCCCATAGGGAATAATTTAAATTGAATTAAGCTGTTCCAGACCCCCAGAAAATCCACACTGTATGAGGAAATCTATGCAGTAATGGAGCTGTATTGTACAGGTGCTCCCTGATTTATGATGGGAATACAGTCCAACAAATTCATCATAAAATTTGAATTAAATGTATTAAATGCACCAAGTTAAATGTATCATGAACCGAGGTTTAATATAATATCACAGGGGAGCCTACTTTGTGTAAAACACTTACATTCACCTACAGTTGGCCAAATAATTAACACACAGCTTATTTTTGAGAACTGAGTACAGTACAAAGTGCACTTCTACGACAGGTGAAAAAGCCCAATGAGTGCAAGTACTAGATAGCTGAACCTAATACAGTTGTCTAAATGCAAATGTGAACGTGTAAACTGAGGCCATCCGATTGCAGAACTCATAATGATGGATTGTAGAGTTATAATACCATTAATATTTGTGATGCATGCTGTTCCACCTCTTCAGTGATAAAAGATTTTGAAGCAAAAAGATAGGTCAGTCTAGACCCGCTCTTCTTAGAATGCCAAGTTCCTATAAAGGCTAAAAAACTTAAATGTCATGGTATCCGTTTTAGGCTCCCGACTAAGGATTCGGGATTTATTCTTTCCACGCTTTCTTCTCTACAATCTGTTTGAACACTGCACACAAAAGTGAACCTGTTGGATTTCGCTGTCAATCAGGATGTTTATTCATTACATGATGGCTGTGTTTTACATGCAGAGATTTTCATCAGTTCTCCAAAATGAAATCATTTTGAAAGCAAATTCTGAGAGAATTATGGTTACATAAAGTTGCTTTGAGACAATGCTCCATTGTAAAAAGTGCTATATAAATAGATCTGACTTGACTTGACTTGACATGTAATCAGACCCAGCATTGCACATATGCTTGTAATGCCAGTCAGTGTTATCTTAGCGATGGGCGGACACAAGTCCTCAGTCTGTAATGGTGAGCTAGCAATAGTTTGACCCGTCTGTATGTGAGTTTTCAATTGAAAAGGAGTTAGAATTGACATTTTGCAGCATTCTTGGATGTACAGTAATGTGCAAAAGTCTTAGGCCACTATTAGATTACATATACCATTGTTTTAGCAATGGTGTAATGACCATATATAATGATCAGTCTCTTCATTAGAACACGGCCAGAAAATACAGGAAATTAGTTTGTACAAAATTAAATAAATAACTACAATAACAGAAAAAAACAGCTTCTATAGGCTACAGTGACATGTATTTAGTGTGACACCCCCTCCTTAGCCTTGAGCAATTGCAGCATCTGGCAGCTTCCTCAGAATGCCAAGTTGACCTTTCCATAGTCTGAAAAAGCTTGATCAGGAATGGTCTTTTTGGAAGGGTAGCAGCCAAGAAACCACTTTTCTGGAAGGGGAACAGCGTGAAAAGTCTAAAATATGCTTAAGCTCAGAAAGAGTTGGATGAAGATCAGTGGAAAAGAGGATTATGGAGTGATGAGTCCAAGTTAGACATATTTTGGTCCATTCATGGCTATACCATTGCTAAAACAGCAAGTCGAATGGTGGCCGAATACTTTTGTATAGTACTCTATTATTGTAAGAAGATCATTCATTTTATGAAATACTTGTTTGAACAGATAATTATACTGAAGCTTTCTGTCATCGATTCTGCTGACTATTTTGAAGTCTTAAAGTTGAAGCAGTAACATAAATTCCTCTAGACTATTTGAGTTCACCATTTTGAATTAGCTAAGCGTGCTTTGTGATGCAATGGCAACGCCGCAGAATGTACTCACATAGTCAAATTGGATATGTGATTGGAAGCAGGAGCTCACATAACTATCATTCTTCATTTTAACTGATGATTTGAAAGGTTCTGTCTAATAGAAGTTTCAGCTGGATTACTCTGCTTGAACTCTGTCTGTTTCAACTATTTAATAGTAATTAATAATGGATTATTTGACTGCATGTAAACGTTGCTGTTGAGACCTAAATTGTGTGATTGGAGTATGCATGTATAGGTGCAGGCATAACTTGGTGAGCACGATTTCCTAGAGCACGTCATGTTGCTGGATGAACATCCCATTAATCAGTCACTGCCATCTGATTATGTCCGTGTGCATCTATTTCTATTTCCATTCCTGCGCTTCAAGACAAGAAAACTCATGATTGTAGATGTAGATAGGAATGGCTGAGGCATGTCTCTGCCAGCATTCATGGAAGTACCTGTCAAGTAGGTGCAAGATACATAGGTAAACATGCATTTGAAGCCCAGTCAAGTTCTTCATACAGTAGAGGACTTTGAAAAGTCTCTGAAAATTCTTCTAAAAGACTTTGACACCATCTTACTTCTAAAGACAAGTCACAGAGTTTGTAGTCACTGACTATGACTTTGCAAAGACTGGGGATCTTGCATGGTCACTATTTGCAAGACTGCAACTAGATTCCTTTTGAGGTTATTTTCCATCACTCTATTTAAATATATCGGATTACTCATCATTACTCAATTCCACTCTATCATGGTATTTACATTTTACATTTACAGCATTTAGCAGACGCCCTTATCTAGAGCGACTTACAATTGGTACAGTCTTACAATCCAAGCAATTGTGGGTTTAAGGGCCTTGCTCAGGACCCCAACAGGGCAGCTTGTCAAGAGGTGGGATTTGAACCCTGACCTCGGGTCCATAGTCCATAGCCCCCTCCCCCAAAGAAGAGAAATAAGAAAAAACCCCCGAACCCCGAGCCTTACCCGCTAGGCTAAACCACTAGTCCACGTGGTTATAAGGGAAGCCACGTACAGAGGCTCAACCTGTACTCACAATTGGTACATCTAGTTTCATCATCACTGAAACGATCATTGCACCAAGTACCCCCCGCTCAACACGACGAGAACCAGACAAGTTTTTGTAGACAAAATGAGTCCAAGAACCGATTCATTTAGTGGGTTTCCGAGTTTTGGTCGAGAACCGAGGTAGCACTGGTATGTTGTTTTGAAGGCATTACGCTGTGCTTGAAGTTAATGATTACTAATCTTGGCTTACATTGGCCAGTTCTGCTATACCTTAGTTTTAACTACATCCATTAATAACCCTGTATTAAATCGTCCTGCCAGTAAACCTTTAATACGATCTAGATTACCACTGTTTAATCCACAAATAAAGAAATTTCTTAAATGTAATTAAATGACTTAAAACAGTACTCTTTCATTTCAACAGATCTGTTTGTCTCTCTTCGCTTAGAAGTAGGAGGCAAACTGATTATATATGTTTTCAGCACTAATTTTTAAAACCAGAGCTGATACAGGAAACAATAAAAGTTGATGAATAACATCTGCTCATCATCGCTCTGCACCGTGTTCCATTTGAGCTGTTCTCGCTTTCTTGTCCTATAGATCAATAATGGAATTGACATTTTAAGCCCTTAATTACAGTCCGTTTTTTTTTACCCCCAGAAATCATTGGAGGCTTTACGGATTTTATTTCACGATCCTTAAGGTGACTTTGAACATCTAACCAATCTTTTACTTGGGGTAAAAAAAATCCAATGGCTTTTTGATGAATGATTTGCACTTAATTGCTGGGTATGCTGCTTAACAAAAAGCGAACACAAGAACCTTCAAACACAGGCCGTAGTATTTACAGTCTGAGTCTGCAGAGTTTCTTAATGCAATCAAAATGAGAATTGCGGTCCAGTTTTTCACTAAAATCCCAAGTCTAACCTTAGCCTTACTAGATATATACTATACATATTGCAATTCCAATGCAGTTCTATTTTTAATAAAAATTAGTAACATTCACCCAGATTTTAGACATTTTGCTCTGTTTTCTGTGCTAATGAGTAATTGTACAACAGTTAGTTCCGATCTTAGTCTGGTTGCTTGAGAAATGTTCTCACCATGCTGATATTTGTGATGACAGCCTAGCCTTTTCTCACAAAAATGGTATTTCTCCACTGACGCATTGCCAAGTAACGACAAGCTTTATGCACACAAACATATAAGATATACAATTAACACAGTTGCCCTAATAAATAAATAAATTATAATGCTTATATCATGAGTCACGTTGACCCGGCCTTGTGTCGCTTCAGGGCAGCGTCGACCAACGTTTCGGCCAGAGCATGCTCAGTGGGATCACGCATCGTCAGCGCTCATTTGGTTAAGTACGTGAGCCCTCACGCCGCAGCCCAGGGTTCGATCCCCAGCCACATTCTTTTCGTTTTTGTTTATTCAGTTCCTTTTCATTAATGAATATTTTGGTTCACCCCTCCTTTTTTTACCTTTTTTTCATGGTTCCCCGGTTTTCATTGTGGCGAACGTAACAGTTTAATCCTTAGTGAATTTTATTTTAATATTTTTTCCTTTAATCTTCACTTTTTTGCACTTTGTATTTCAAATTAACGGTATGTGGTAGTGTTGTATAAATGTTTTGTAGCATACTGTTGCATATTTCTTCAGTACCACTCTATGCACTCTCAAGTTTTGATTTATAGTGTGTTATTAATGTATGCCTTTGGAAACATGGTTGCCACAAATAAATAAATAAACAGAACATTATACCTGATGATGAACATGTATTTCAAAGGAATAGCCTCACTGCACAGACTATCAACACAGAAACTAACAGGACTGTGGTAGCCTAGCGGTTAAGGTACTGGACTATGAACCAAAAGGTCCAAGGTTCAAATCCCACCGATCACCCATCAATTGTAAGTCGCTCAGGATAAGGGCGTCTGCTAAATGCTGTAAATGTAAATGTAAATGGCACATTGGCCAAAAGCAGGTAGATCTTGTAACCAGCCTCTTTGCTTTGTGCAAAAACCACCATCTGGTGACCATTGTGTGTCAATAACAGCATCGTTCTCTGAAGAATCGGCAATCTTCTGACCATGCCTTAGTGGTACTTTAAGTAGGTAAACCCAGCACAGCACTACTAGTAGGAAGTCAAATGACCAGAGCTGGGAATTTCTAGGTATATGTTAAGGCAGGGTAGAGAATTGTTACCGTTGCATATCAACAATTCATTTTTTGTTGACCTACTTTTTGGTGACGGATACTGTCAGTATAAAGAATATTCAGTGTGAAATTCAGGTCTTCTTTGATTCGTTTTGTTTGTTTGTTTTTGTTAAAAAAAACTGTATAAAATTAATAAAACCGTCAAAGTAGTGTGTTAGCGTGACCAAATCACAGCCGTGATGTTATTGGTGATTGCCAGGACCCCAGTATTCTACAGAAGAGATTTATTTTACCCGTGTATGCAGACGTGTGATGATCATGCAAAGTACCTCTTTTAACAAGTTCTGCCCCTTTTTGACATGGAAATTCACTTTTTATTGTAAACACTTACATATTATGTAAAAAACACTGCGTCTTTAAGTTAGTGACGCTAGTTCCTCTGGATCAACTGATAGTGGGTAAATAATGATTGAAAACTGGTCTCATTGCCACCACACTTAATCACCTCGTACTACATTTTATTAAACGAATGCCTCTACTGTAATAACACAAACATGAAGGTCAGACTATGGTATAGAAAAAGGTTTTGTAACGGAATTTGAAAGAGAACTGAAAATGCATTTAACACTCCAAGACGGTTATTCAGTGCAACAGAATGACAGTGAATCAATCCACACCAGTCATGCTTGCGCCATGCAGCATGTAGCACATGCCCCACTAAAACGTTGCTGTGGCCTTACTGAATTATGAGGGTACAAAAGTGCTGAGCATAACTACGCTCCCCCCAAATTCACAACATGACTCGTTTCTGATCATGCCCAGGAATCTTCCACTAGCTTGAGCAGCTAACACTTTGTCATAGCCAGTTTCTTTCAGTTTTTTCTCTCAAGAGTAGTGGATTATCCGCAACATATTTCAATGATTTTGTCAGCCACTCTGTCTGCAGACAAGGCCATGAAAGCTCATAAACCATAGATCATGTTTAGCTAATTGCAATTTAAATAAAAAATTCTTAGTATTCATTTGTTCTTCATTTCTCATCCATGCAGAGGAACACCCATTAGTGTTAATCCGCTTGAATCTGCTTAGGGTTGAACCGGCTTATTTTTTTATGCACAGTTGTTCCCTACGGCTTGACTGCCAATGAACGGGGTAAACAGTTGTGCTCCTGTATTTTCTGTGTGCGCTTCAGTAACAACAAGAGTCTACAAATGCTTTCTGACAGGCTGATGATTCACAGCTACATTGCCTTGCAAAGTTTCCGCCCCCTTGAACTTTTCACCCTTTTGCCACATTTCAGGCTTTAAACATAAGATATGAAATGGAAATTTTTTTTTGTGAATAATCAACAACAAGTTGGACACTTCTGAAGTGGAACGAAATGTTTTGGTATTTTCAAATTTTTTTTTAGAATAAAAAACTGAAAAGTGAGGCGTGCAAAATTATCAGCCCCTTGCGTTAATACTTTGGTAGCGGCCACCTCTTTTGGCTTGCGATTACCGCTGCAAGTCGCTTGGGGTATATCTCTATCAGGTTTGCACATCGAGAGAATGAAATTGTTGCCCATTCTTCCTTTCAAAACGCTGGAGCTCGTGGGTTTGGGATGGAAAGAGCGTTTGTTGAACAGCAGTCTTCAGCTCTTTCCACAGATTCTCGATTGGCTTCAGGTCGGACTTTGACTTGGCCATTCTAACACCTGGATAACGTTTTATTTTGTGAACCATCCATTGTAGATTTTGCTTTATTTTTTGGAGCATTGTCTTGTTGGAAGATAAATCTCCATCCCAGTCCTCAGGTCTTTTTGCAGACCCAACAGGTTTCTTCCAGAATGGTCCCTTTATTTGGCTTCCATCCATCTTCCCATCAATTGGTAACCATCTTCCCTGTCCCTGCTGAAGAAAAAGAAGGCCCAAACCACGATTCTTCCACCACCATGGTTTGACAGTGGGGGATGAGGGCGTTCAGGTGATGAGCTGTGTTGCTTTTACGCCAAACATAACGTTTTGCATTGTGGCCAAAAAGTTCGTCTGACCAGAGCACCTTCTCCACACATTTGGTGTGGGTCCCCAGGTGGCTTGTGGCAAACTTTTTATGGATTCTTTGAGAAATGGCTTTCCTCTTGCCCACTTTCCTCCATAAAGGCCAGATCTGTGCAGTGTACGACTGATTGTTTGTCCTATGGACGAGTCTGCCACCTCAGCGTGATCTCTCAGTTCATCCAGAGTGTCATGGGGCCTCTTTGCTGCATCTCTTGATCAGTCTTCTCTCCTTGTTGAAGCTGAAAGTTTTTCGAGGGATGGCCGAGTCTTGGTAGATTTGGCAGTGGACTGATACTCCTTCCTTTCATATGAATCGCTTTTCCCTTGAGATGTTTAAGCTTGGGAAATCTTTTTGTATCCAATCCCGACTTTTAAACTTCTCCACAACAGTATCTCGACTTTCCTGGGTGGTTTTCCTTTCCTTGGTCTTCATGATGCCCTCTCTGGCGCTTTAAAACAGAACTCTGAGACTATCCCAGAGCATGTGCATTTATACGGAGACTTGATTACACACAGGTGGATTCTATTTATCATCATCAGTCATTTAGGTCAACATTGGATCATTCAGAGATCCTCACTGAACTTCTGGAGTGAGTTTGCTGCGCTGAAAGTAAAAGGGCCGAATAATTTTGCACGCCCCACTTTTCAGTTTTTTATTTCTAAAAAACGTTTAAAATATCCAACAAATTTCGTTCCACTTCATGATTGTGTCCCACTTGTTGTTGATTCTTCACAACAAATTGCAATTTCATATCTTTATGTTTGAAGCCTGAAATGTGGCAAAAGGTTGAAAAGTTCAAGGGGGCCGAATACTTTTGCAAGGCACTGTATTACCACTCAGGTCACTCAGGATCTGTGGAGCAGCAGATACATGTTGAGGCTTAGAAGTTGTTGCATCTTGCATTATTACATTATTGAACTTGCATTTCTTTTTAGTCCTGAGCTTTCTGAATGCACCCGTGGTTGACAGTTTTCACCATTTAAGAGCAGGTTTTTATCTATATTTTTAACATTTCCATGATTTGTTCCAGCTTTAGTATTAAGTGTTTAGTGTTTTGTGAGGCTATATAGAATAAACACTTTTGTGCATCCAGCCCTCAAACTGCAGCTTTTTATATTTACCTTTTCTAAACATCTCTAATAATAATAATCTAGGGCTGCTCTTACAAACATGCCCTCTTACAGTTTACATTGTCTGCTCTTCTAGGGGTTAAGAAAGTCCAAGCTAGGAGTTTTAGTTTGAGTATTCAGAAATGATCTGAGAGCATCTCTGAGCAAGGAGAACACAAAAACTTTTATCCCAGTGAGGAGGCAGCATTGACCAGGTTTTGAGTTATGACGCATTCTTTTGAAGACTGTGATTGGTTGTCACCCCTGTCACTCACTCTCTCTGTCTCACACTATCTATTGGATAGCCTATGAACTGGAGAAAATGCCACTCCACTCTTTTCATGTTTGAATGCTGCTGGTGTTGGTTCGTATGAACATTAAAGTTGAGCGTTACACCATTGTTGGTTAGAAGATGTGAGCGAATCTCTATGAAGGTCAACCACAAACATTATTCCTGCACAAATCTAATCGGTAGGGGTTGATTAACTCGCTGTTATTCGGTATTTGGAGAACATTCTTCTGCCTCATCATTTTTCCTTCAGTTTCTCCTCCTAAGCCTCTTAAAAGTCCTCCTCCATACTCCTAACAGTTTTTCAACAGTTTTTTTTCTTCATCTTAAGAGCTCTTTTATGGATTAAGATGCACAATACTAAGATTTTTCTTAGAATTTTGTCACTTGGCAGCTCGTAGCACTAAGAATCTTTATGAATACTGCCCCTGTTTTCTGTCATTTAATAACTATTCTGTTTAATGAACAGTATATATATTTATGTTTTACTTACACTTTAGTGTGTCGTACCAGAAATGGGTCTTTATTTTAGAATTCAATAGAGCTTTCCCAAAAGTAACCTTATAGAATTGTTGGTGCTCACATCTTGCCAATAATCATAACGTAACCTTCATGTATTATTGATGTAGATATTTGTTCTCATTAACTGAAATAGGGAACATCACCCATCATACTGACCTTCTGTTAGAAATTGATTTAACTTCTTAATTGTGTGATGATTCTTCATCATTTGCTAGACTGATCTCCTTCAGTTAATGATGGTCTGTTTCTTTCTAGATAAGTCGTGGATGCATACACCTGAGGCCCTGGCCAAGCATTATATCGCCTACAATCCCAAGGTATGTATAATGGATCTTTTCTCCTGGCAAAAGTGATGGTACATCAAGTGGTAGAATGGGATGGAGCCAACTTTAGGAGCTATGCTACTCATAATATTGTAATAACAGCTGGCAGAACATGTCTCACATTAATTGCAAAACTATTTTCCACTGATGCAGTGCACTGGTAGCAGGGGTAACATTTGGGGAGGGGGAGTTGGGGTACCAGTTTTGACAGTGGCAAACTGCAGATTCTGCATATGCTGTAATTAACACTGTGATACCCCCATATAAGTACAGTAATTGGGCTGTATATTTATGAAGTCTGTCTGTTGCTTGATAACTTGCTCTTCTATCGACTTGTCTTAACTCAAATGTGATGGTTGTTACTGTATTGCAGTGTTTCTGTTGGTAACATTTCTCCATGGTGCATCACCACTCCAAAAATCATCCATCCAATCAATCATCTAATCCAATGCATCGGTCAACCCCTCTCATCCTGGTCAAGGTAGTAAGGGGGATTCTGAGCTTACCCCAATATACATTCAGCATAGGCAGGAGCACACCTTATAAAGGATGCCAATATAGTGTAGGGCCTGATCTTCCTCAGCTACAGCCAGTCATCTCTGTGTGACAGCTGACCTGGCCAGAAGGCACCATTAGAATCACCTCATAAATATAGTGGAGGACTGCATTGTAGTTGTATAATATGTTTCTTAGACTTGCTGTTGCAGTGCAAGCAGATGATTCCCCACCCAGCGTGGTGTCACCGTCCTCAGATACCGCCAGTCGTCTCTGTGTGACATCTGACCTGGCCAGAAGGCACCATAAGAATAATCTCATAAATATGGTTGAGGACTGCATTGTTGTAGTCTAATACTTTTCTTAGACCTAAAAAACCCTGCAAGGACTTGCCTGGAAAGATGCACATTATCGGATGCCAGTTTTTTTTCTTCAAAATGCATTAAGATTAGCAGAAGTGAATGGGGAGATGAAAGGATGACTTAAAGGGAGGATGGAGGCAGGGACTGATTAAGGTTGGGAGGCAGGGACTGAT
>JAJAGP010001660.1:14062-159451 GCA_025084515.1 Ancistrus triradiatus | reverse complement strand
GGGAGATGGGGAGAAAATGGATGGAAAGACGGATGAATGAATGGTGAAAGTGAGTGAGGGATGAAGGGATGCATGATGGAGTGGATGCATGGCTTGCTAAATGAATGGCTGAGTGACTTGATGGATGGAAAGAGAAATAGACAGACAGATTGATGGATGGTAGATGGATAGGATGAATGAAGCGTAAATAGATAGATGGATAGATGCCAGATGGATAAATGGATGGATGGATGGCAGCTAAGACTTTTGGATGTAAGGCGGTGAGATGGTAGCCTTTCAGGTCCTGGAGAGGGCAACAGTTGGGCCTATTCTTGGAGCTGTGCATCCACAACACTAACTGCTGTGTAACTGTGCAGCATAATATTGCAAACATACATTTATTTTTCCTTTTTTAAACTTGATTATCTTGATCAGGACCATGAGAGGGTTTCGGAACTTGTTTGCTGCATTTATCTTTAAGACCTTTTCTGCAGTGTGTTCCATTTTGCTATAAAGCCTAGACATGACTGTTCTGCTAAACCATATTTCATTCTTATCCGCAAGTAATCTAAGAAAAGTACTGGATTACAACACACCGACAAACAAGCTGATTATTGTGGATATATGTGCACCCACAACCGTAGCGAGGTGCAAGCTTTTTTAAACGAATAATGGATTTTGTAATGCCTCTGCTTGCTGCTACCTGTCAGATACACACAGGAAGCTGTCAGTTCTGTTCTTTACTCTGACACACCTGCTATTAGGAGCTGAGAGTCTTACCATTATTGTCTAGCTCCAGCTCTTTTTGAAGCCTGAATAGAGAAATTGAAGCAGCTGGAGTTGAGTTAGTGAGGCATCTACCTCGGCAGGAGGTTGTAAATGTTGTTCTATCAGGGCTGCAGTTGGATGAGATGGACTGAAGAGGTAGAGAGACAGACAGAAGGATGGCTGATAGATATTTAGAAGCATTGCTGGAGCTGTTAATCATGTTAATTTTAACTTTTTTATTGTTTTGTTTGTTCTTGTTTGACCTTAAATAAATAGATTTGCCATTAAAATAGAACCACATAGCCATGTGAATGGGCAATATAAGCTTCAAGGGATGGATTAATTACTTTGTCAAGTCAAGTCAAGTCAGATTTATTTATATAGCGCTTTTTACAATGGAGCATTGTCTCAAAGCAACTTTACAAGTTTAGATTATCTCCTAATAACTACGTCCAATCCCAAATTGAGCAAGCCTAGGGCGACAGTGGCAAGGAAAAACTCCCTGAGTGTTATAGGAAGAAACCTTGGGGTTTTGTGATACTTTGTGATAATTTAATGCAGGTATGCGCCACTTCTTACGCATGATGGTGACTGGACATTACCATAGTCTCATAGTCGTTTAGATGGTTTGCACGTGGTGTTTTATTTTAAACAATAATATTAATTAAAGCACAATATAAAAGCATTTTAGTATAGTACTGTACAATACAGTAATTCTTATCTTTGTACCTTTTATGAAATACAATACCATGTTTGCCATCACAAGGGGACTATGACAGATTAAGGATATTAAGACAGATTGTTATTTCTTATTATAGTTCTTAAGACCTCAAATATTAAAGTGAATCGGACATTGATTTTATGCCGTTAGGACGTTAAATAGTGCATACCCGTAATGATTCACATTTCATTGTGTACCGTATTTTCCGGACCATAAAGCGCACCGGGTTATAAGGCGTGATATCAGTGATCGACTGCTAACTGGTCTATGTTCATACATAAAGCGCACCGGGTTATAAGACGCATGAAATGAAACAAAACTCTTAAGTTCCCTCAGAAGCTCAGTTTGGTCTTTACCTGGCGCAGGGCGTCTTCTTGCTTCCTCCGCTTCCGTACCATTGATTCGTTAATGCTGAATTCTCTCACAGCTGCTCTATGTCCATGTTGTACTGCGTGACTGATAGCGTTGGGTTTGAAATCCGCTTCGAAAATGAATGAATGAATGCACGTACCCTAATGCTGAAGCACATACCGTATTACTCCGCGATGCTGCGCACTACAGTTGCCCTAAGCTTCGTAACTTACAAAGGCCGTGCTAAAACATTGTGTACCATCTACAATCGGTTCTAGGTCAGAAAGCACAACCAGAATTAATTCATACATTAGACGCACCGCATTTTAAGGCACACTGTCGATTTTTGAGAAAGTTAAAGGATTTTAAGTGCGCCTTATGGTCCGAAAAATACGGTATTCTCTGACAGAGGGCTGCCAAAGTGGCACATTCACAATATACAGACAAAAAAAATATGGATAGAATGGTTAAATGGTTGGGACTGAATTGAGAATGAAGATAGGGAAGGTGAAAGGATTACAAAGGGATGGATGGAGAGATGAACTGAGGATGAATGAATGGTGGGAGGGAGGGATGAAAGGTTTGCAAAGGGATGGATGGACGAGTGGATGTACAGGTTACTAGATGAATAGCTGGGTGGCTAGATAGATGGATGGAAAGACAGACAGATTGATGGATGGAATGATGGATGGATAGATTAATAGATGGCCTCTCAGGTACTATATTAAATAATAACTAGGAATAAGATTAAACAGCATGGTGTGTTAATTATCACTGTCTCAATGTGAATGCTACATCGGTCAGAACGAGTGGAGAACATTCATCATAAGAGCACTCATGCGGCAGTTGTTTCTTAGTCCAGTGTTTCTCACTTTCACTACTGCACTGCATTGTTGACCTGTGAATAAACAGACACATTACAGCTTATCCGTCATCTGCAGAGAGGAAATAGATTAAATACACCTGCTTAGCACTGCACTGACTGTCTGAATCGTTAATTAATGGCCAGAGGTCTTAAGAATTATAAGAGGAGATAAACATCAGTCAAATAAGATCAGATAACATCCTACTGACATTGGAATAATGGAAAACTAGTACAAGCAAACCCTTGTGACATCTGCTGACTGAAAAGAGAATCGAAGGCAGAAAACAACATGGAACGTTACCTTCATTTTCTGTAATTGTTTCAAGTTTTATAAAAGATACAATGATAAGACTGTATTGTAGAGTACAGTACTGTATTAAATGTTTTCATATTGTGTTTTAAATTAAACACTAATAAAAAAAAATACGCCTATGCTTCAAAGCTGAAGTAAAGCTAGCAGCACTCTTCGCCAATTCCCAGAGTTATATCCCTAGCCAAGACTATGCTAACCACATAACACCACATGGATGACTGTTTGCCCCGCCAGCCTTCCAGCTCTGCCTTGGCCCTGCCTTGCAGAGTGGCAAACCTCAAATGTGTAGTGTGACAGTGGCTTCAGGCATGATAATACTGGTAATTCAAATCCTATTTAGGCTCAAAATATGACTTGAGTTGTTGTGACTTGACGGATTTGTTGGCCAGTCTGAATGGCAAAACGTTTTTTCCATATAATATGTTTAACCAGTCAGATAGGGTTTGATGTGGGTTTTATGTTAGTTGGCACTTACTGATGCCAGAGATTTGCCACAAGGACAACTACAACCTCATGAACATGGAATTCAGAATGATATAGTACTTCAGCCTTGAGAAGACGTGCCATCCATGGAGAAGAATGCCATTCAGTATATGAATGCGCTTTAGCAAGTGAAAATGAATTCAGTCCAAGCAGAAATTTGGTCTCATGTAATTTGCAGTGCTGGCACTCAGACTAAAAATAGGATTTGACGATGAAATCCAATTTGTCCTGCAGTCTGAACATAGCCTTATCAGTTTTTAAAGCTCTGAGAGCCTATGTATTCTTACCTCTCTTTATATGGGCTGTGTTCCAAATTTACTTTTAAAATGATTTCAAGTTCTGCATTGCACATCCCAAGAGAAAAACACAGGAAAAACAATTTCTCTTAGGCTACAAAACTCTGGATCCTTTGATTACCATAAAACATCTTTATTACTTACTGTAATTTAATGTTCTATGCTTTTACTATACTATATTTTACTTATCTTAGGTAGTAAATCCAGGCATATCGTTCAGGCACTCTCCTTTTTGCCTTCATTTTTTTTTGCTGGGGTGTGTGTTTACTTTGTCCTTTTCATCTTCATCAATCAACCAGTCAGTCTTCATTTTTCCTAAGCATATTTTTCTTTTGTTGTTTTAATCTTTCATGTTTTATTTTTTCTTCGTCATTGTCTTTTATTTTCTTTTTGGCATTTTTTTCTGCACAATATTATTGTTCTCTTACAATAACTAAACAAAGTTCATGATACAAAGTTCTGATATGCTGAATCATTAAGTTATGGTAGGGGAAACTTGTATTGAACCATTCTGAACCATTCCGAGTGCAACATGTACTTTGGATGTATTCTGAAGGGCACATGAGCATCTCACAGTGGCCATACAAGTGAACTGTAGCATTCATTACTGTGTAAACCAGTTACAGTTTTTGGTACATCACAGCATCTGCTGTGGGCTATAACTGGTCCACTCAGTAATATACACACACACCTCATTCTACTTAATGAGATATGGTTTCACCTGAACCAAATCTTATTTATTGAGAAAAAGTGAGAGGTATTGGAAATATTAATTTCTAGTTGTTTATTAATTAGTTGTTTCATAAATGAATACTGTATAAACATGAATATATTTGTACTAATTTTTCTTATTTTTATTTGAATTATAGAGTAGGGTAGAGTAGGGGTCTGAGAACACTGTATCTTTTTTGTTATTTTGACCATTTGTCATTTACAGCAATAAATACTCTTGTCATTGTTGCAAAAATATTCTATTTCATTCAAACATATACAGTACCTACAAATAATAAAATCAGAGATACTAATAATTTTGCAGTGGTCTCTCTTTTTCCCCAGTACTGTATATGGATGCCAAATGCTTGAACCACTTGTGAAAATGCTTTTTTCCCCTCTAATGTTTTTCTTTACAACTCTTATAACCAACATAGCAAATTGAGTGAAAAGTAGAATCTTTGAAGTTTCTTTGTTTCTTATTAGTATTTGCTATGTTACCCCTTTTGACGTAATGACATTGCTGACTTGTGCTGGCATGGGAAAAAACAATCTGATGATCCATGTGCTGATTTCACACTATTCAGTGAGCTTCCTGTGATGTTACTGAGTGCTTGGCTTTCTCTGTCTTCAAATAGCCACATAAATGCTCAGGGAGGTTTAGGTCAGGTGACTGTAGAGCAAATCCTTGACAGTCAACAATTCTTGATCTTTTTGGATCTGCACGTAGTTATTGCAAAGCTGTGAGGTGGGTTTTGGGTGACTCTCCTGCTGCCATTTGAATCCTTCCACACAAATATCTAAACAAACATTTGTCAGACTTTTGACATTTTCATGATGTTTAACCCTGGCATTTGCTCACATTTATTTTCTTTTATGAAGGAGGCTGTTTATATGTTTGGAGGGCAGGGTCTTGGGAGAAATCAGCTGATAAGAGAAGAGGATGGAAGAGACTTTGGGATTTATTATCGAGTCTTTATCACCTAAATATTTAGAAGGACAGGGATGAGGCAATAATCTGAGAAAGACTTGGAAAGGTGCAATTGTGGCTAATACCTTGTCTAGACACTGGCTAGCTGCAGCTGCTCAGACTGAATTGAGATGGGTTTCACATCGTGTTGTTACACAGTATACAAATGGATTAACAGATACCCATTTCAATATACACTCACGGCCGACTTTGTGTGAGGTACAGCGTGTTTCTACACTCATTGTCCATTTTGTCAGTTCCACTTATCATATATATGCACTACATCTATATATACAATTAGACTGTAGTCCATATGTTTCCATGCATGCTTTGTTTGCCCCTTTACTCTGTTCTGTAATGTTCAGGACCCCCATAGGACCACCACAGATCTGTTACTATTTGGTGGATCCTTCTCAGCACTGCAAAAACTATTTTCTTATACGTTAAAATGAGTAATTATTGTTACATCTGTTGTGTTATAGACCACATATACACTGGTGCTTGCAAGGTTGTAAAGCCATTAGTATTTATGTATCTCTGTATATGCAGGTTGTCTGTTTATTTCTGTATTGTTCCGTAGTTTCTAGGGAGCACTGAGGTTGAGCAACCCAAGGGAACAGAAGTGGTAAAAGATGCCGTCCGGAAGCTCAAGGTCAGAGAATGCTTTTTCCCTTTGATGTGTTTGACAGCATGATCAATAGCTGCACATGTGCATTACCCACTACCTACAGTATGCTGCTTCCATCATTAACTATTGGCATTCTTTTCATTAACCACTAGACTCTCTGATATATAAAATTCCAAGTGACTGCTAGATAATAATAGGCTCCCCCTGCTGCGTATTGGTCTACATCTTAGTTTTTTTCCCTTCTCTGTGTTGCCTTTGGCTTGTTCACTGTGGTTAAAGCTCAGATGTCTGTAAAACTGCTTTAAGGCAATCTGTATGGTAAAAATACATAAAATACAATTATTTCCTACAATTTCAAGATTTTTATAGCTTCCCTGTTTTGTGACCCTGACAGTACCTTTTATGAGGTGCAGTGTCAAAGACACATTAAGAAGTCAGAGGGGCAGAAGGTTACCAAAGTGGAGCTACCAAAATTCCATTTTATGGAGTTGAAGATATTAGATCTTAAACAAAAGGTTTGCTCATCTCAAACACTATATGCTAAAACCATGCAGACGCGTTTTAATGGAGTTCGTTGTTATTTTAGCCAAACTCAATGCTACCAGCTTCATGATTGAAGCTACAAGCAGGAATCTCACAGGTAAAAACAGTGGCGAATGACACCCAGTATGACACTTTCGTTAGGTTTCCCACTTTCCCAACACGTCAGTTCATCAACATTGCCCTACAATCCTAAACAAAGTCCATAAAGGTGTTTTCGGTTTGGCTGCTGAAGAGGAAAGAAAAAGACCCGTGTGTATGTAATTTTTGTTGTCAACAACTGTTGGCTATTAAAGCGTTACAGTATTGGATTTCTATGGCCCAGTTCAGAACCATTGAATTCAAGTCTTACCTGTTAGCTGAATTTGGATGTTGCCTTACAATGACCATTATGGTTATTGCAAACTGTTGGAGTAAGGTTCATTCCATCTGTTGTAAATTGAAATGGTTGCGAAAGTAATTGTGTACAGGGATGCTCATTGTGCTATATCTAATAGAGGAACACCTGTTCTGTATAGAATTGGGCCTGTTGTTATAATTGATGGTAAAAGGCATCACCACCGCAAACCATTACTTCTTTTTTGTCATACCTATGATAATCACTATATATATATGGGGAAAACATTTTGTCCAGTTGACAGACTTTGAGAGGGGGCCCATCCTTTGCATTGAGAGAAGAAGGATGGTCATTTTGACAAATTGTCCACCATCTAGGTCAATCTGACCTAGGTTTTAGGTGGTGTTGGGAGCAGTGGTTCCATGAGGGCAGCCCAGACAGACCACCAGTAGAGAGGATTGTTTGATCCACTGACAAGCACGAGCAGCTCCTGCAGTTCCTTGTCCACCATCCAGACACAGATGGCACATTCACTACACACCTCTGTCTCTGCCAGGACCATTTCCAGGTGTTTAGCAGAAGGAAAATTGTTGTCACGGTGCCCATTACGTGTCCTGTCATTGCCATCCATTCATCGTTGCCTTCGTTTGCAGTCATGAACGAGAAACCTGTACTGCTACGGACTGACCGCTTCTCATCTTTAGCGATGAATCTAGGTCCTGTTTGAGATCCAGTGACCATCTGGTTTGAGTATGCTTTGTGGTGAGCGCTTCAATCCTGCCGTTGCTGTGGAGTGACACACTCCCCAAATGCTGCTGCCGATGAATTCTGGATTGGAATTGGTCACCCCTAGTCGTGGTATGAGGGACATAAACAAATCTGTGGCACCAACTGCAACATCTGTGGGCAAATACGCCACAGGATATCATACAGAACCTGTATGCTTCCACATATTCCCTATGTACACGCTCTTACTTGGCACTTCATTAGTTACACCTGTCCAACTGCTCTTTAATGCAGCAAATCACATGGATCAATGCATTTGGCTTGTAGTCATGGTCAAGTCATCCTGCTGAAGTTCAATCCAAGCATGAGTAAGAGGAAAAGGGTGATTGATGTGACTGTGGATGTGGCATGGTTGTTGGTTCTAGACAGGCTTGTCTGAATATTTCAGAAACTGCTGATGTACTGGGATTTTCACACACAGACATTCTAAGGTTTACAGAGAAAAGAGAAAACATCCAGTGAGCAGAAGTTCATTGGGTGAAAATGCCTTGTTGATGCCAGAGGTCAGAGGAGAATGAAAAGACTGGTTCGAGCTGATGCAAAAGCAACAGTAATTCAAATAACCACTTGTTACAACTGAGGTATGCAGAAGTCACAACAGATGGGCTACAGCAGCAGACGACCACGCTATGTGCCACCAGTTAATAACAGGCAGCTAGGACTACAATTGGCACAGGCTCACCATACTCAGCATTGAGATGTTTGTATTAGGGTGGGCGATATGGTAATACTGTATATCCGTAAAAAAGACCCTAATACACCCTAATAAAGACATTTACACAATACACGATATTTATCGCGATACATATGATCACAGCCAAAATGCATCAGTAGCGACAGATTCTTAAAAACTACTAGTCAAATATTATCCCATATTTAGTACAGTGTTTTTTATTCAAAATTTACTGCACGTCATCCGATTAAACAGAACTAATAACCCTCTTTATAATGAAGCTTGCTGTTGGTCAGTGTTCTTGAAGCACTGACGATATCCTCGGTATGCTCAGAAAAGCATATCGTCTATCACAATAACAAAATGTATCATGATACGATAAAATATCATCATATTGCCCAGCCCTAGTTTGTATGTATATATACCATTTGCCTCCTCTTTTAACTTTTCCTTCTCTCTGTCTACAGGACGTGCAGCACAATTGCCAGTTGCATCGGATATCCTTCTGTGCAGATGATAAAACGGATAAAAGGATATTCACATTTATTTGCAAAGACTCAGAATCCAACAAGCATCTATGCTACGTGTTCGACAGTGAAAAATGTGTAAGGTTATGCACAGGAAAATGTCTTGGCATGCACTGTAATTCGGCTTCTTCTGTTGTTCTGAGAAGATAAAGAGGTTTTTGTTTTTTTTCCAGACGCTCAGAGCCTATTCAGTTTAAGATTTTAAACAATACATACTGGGCACCTTACTTACTTGGTAATCCACACTTGCTGAGGGAGACGGTACATTTTCATACATAGGATGTGGAAGGGTCTGATGTACAGAATTACAATGAAAAAGTTATGGGCCTCCATAGTCAGTTTAACCTCACTGTTGTAGCTCTTGGGGAGCCTGTCAGCTTTATCTAATTTGAAGCCTCCAGAGCCTGAATAAATACAAACTGCTGTAATTCTGGGATGTAAACTGATTATCTGTGTCTCACTGGCACATAGACCTGGGTAGTTTGACAGCATTGGAGAATCTCTCATTTAAGGTCTAAGGTAGGTCAGAGGCTTTCCAGTCATATTGGAAAGCATCTCATCTGGATGCAAAATGACTTGCTGAGTTATTTTTTTCTGCTTTTTCTTTTATCAGATTTTTTTTTTTACTTTGTTAATCTTTAAGCTCATGTGATGGATAACAGGCTTAGTCTCATCCCATTTCCCTCTTGCCATAAAGTCACTATAAGCATAATTTATCTGTTTGATTGTCTTTATGGGAAATTGTTTAAAATTAATAGTTAATCTTTTTTTTTAGTTATCAATATCTAGTATAATTTATTAAAGATGTACATAAAAAATAGCATTCTTGTTTTGTCTTATAGCCTGAAATCCAAAAGTTTTAAGCATACCCTAAAAGACTCTCTAGGACTCTTTGTTATGTCAATGAAACATTTTAGTTTGGCCTTTCCTATAAATTTGAAATTATTTTTTTATTTTAGTACAAGGACGCAACATAAAATGTGTAAAAAAAAAAAGGTCTGAAGGCTTTTTGAATGCATTGTGTGTATATATGTATGTGTGTCTGTAACCCTTTAGAATTTTCTATATTTTTCTGCATAAATATGACCTAAAACATCATCAGATTTTCACACAAGTTCTAAAAGTAGATAAACAGAACCCAGTTAAAGAAATGAGCCCAAAATATTATACTTGGTCATTTATTTATTGAGGAAAATGATCCAATATTACATATTAGTGAGTAGCAAAAGTATGTGAACCTTCTGCTTTCAGTATATGGGGTGAACCCCCCTGTGCAGAATAATTGCAACTAAAAACGTTTCCGGTAAACTGTGATCAGCCCTGACACCGGCTTTGGAGGAATTTTAGGGGCCCATTCTCCGTACAGAAACAGCTTCAGCTCTGGTATGTTGGTGGGTTTCCTAACATTAAGCTGCTCACTTCAGGTCCTTCACAACATTTCCAATTGGATAAGGTCAGGACTTGGAATTGGACATTCTTCATAAACCATTAACTTTATTCTTCTTTACCCATTCTTTGGTGAACGATGTGTACTTAGGGTCGTGTCTTGCTGCATGACCCCACCTTCTCTTGAGATCAGTTCATGGACAGGATGTCTGACATTTGCTTTAGAATTCTCGATATAATCAGAATTCATTTGTTCAATCACGATGGCAAGCCCGTCTGGTCCAGAATGCAGCAAAACAGGCCCAAACCATTGATACTACCACCACCATGTTTCACAGATGGGATAAGGTTCTTATGCTGGCATGCAGTGTTTTCCATTCTCCAAATATAATGCTTTTCTTTTTAAACAAAATTTTTTATGTATGTCTCATCCGTCCACAAAACATTCTTCCAATAGCCTTCTGGCTTGTCCACATGATTTTTAGCAACCTGCAAACGTGTTGTGAAGAGCAGACTTTGATAGATCTCTGTTCTTTAAATAAAACATGGTGCCCACTCACAGCTGATTTCATTCCATTGATTGAAAACACCTGACTCTAATTTCACCTTCAAATTAACTGCTAATCCTTGAGGTTCACATACTTTTGCCACTCACTAATATGTAATATTGGAGCATTTTCCTCAATAAATTAATGACCAAGTACAATATTTTTGTCTCAGTTGTTTAACTGGGTTCTCTTTATCTACTTTTAGGACTTGTGTGAAAATCTGATGATGTTTTAGGTCATATTTATGCAGAAATATAGAAAATTCTAAAGGGCACCAAGAAATTATATAATCAGCATAACAATTTCAGCGTTGACTTGAATTCGGTATTTAAATAAAAAGACTTGACATAAAGAGCTGAGATGGTCTTCACAAGTGAAAAATCTGATCATCTATTTTATCTCAGCATGATTTCACAGCATTCCAGAGAGCATGCTATTGAATGTCTAGGTCAGCTTCAATGACAGCTGGCACTTCTTGATCTTATTTAATCTGCAAGTAGTTGCAAAGCTTTGATGTGTATTTTGGGTTTCAGGTGTTTGGTCTTTTTTGTTTTGTAGTACTGTTCGTGGTAGTTTTAAGACAGTTAAATGTTTCTGCTTTTTCCATTAGGCAGAAGAAATCACTTTGACCATTGGGCAGGCATTTGACCTGGCATACAAAAAGTTTTTGGAGTCAGGCGGGAAAGATGTAGAGACGAGAAAACAAATCGCATGTCTGCAGAAAAGAGTAAGCTTCAACAGCTTTCACAAATATCCAAACATGATGTGTGCAGTGTTATACCCATGTCACTTCCTCAGTAATTACAACACTTCAGCCTTCGACAAGCATGATTCACCTGAAAATTGCTTCTCACTGAGCATCTTGATGAAAATTGACATCCCTTTCCGCCTCCCAGATTCAGGAACTTGAGACAGAAAACTCGGAGTTGAAAAAACAGTTGCAGATGCTGGAGGAACAACTGCTGATTGCTCAAGTACCACCAGTAAGGCCTGAGTGGATTGTCACTACATTTGATTTTCATAGCTCTTTGTAAGCTTTGCTCTATCGATATGATCTGTTTTCCCACAGTTGCTTCACATTAACTCTACTAACGAGGCCTACGTGCTGCAGAGACCTTCTTCTCTCTTTTGGTGCCACAATCTGACCTCCTTCTCCTGTCTAGAAATCTCTTCTGTCACACTAACGCCAATGAGCTCTCCTGACTCCAGCATATCGGCTGGAGTTTTGACTCCTCCCCCTGCTAAACCTGCCCTACCCAAGCCCATGACTGAAGCTGGGCTTCCTCGGCCTCGAGTACTTCTCTTCCTCTATCAGTTCTCCCTTATTTCTGTTGTCTTATAAGATTTTAACACATCTGTGTACTTTGAATTAATATACAGTAGTTACTGAGTGTAGATATTGTTTGGTTGATGGATCATCCTCAGCACAAAGGTGTGTACAAGTAATTAGTATTGAGTGTGTGTCATACTGGTACAAGTGTATCAGTTGCTGGAGTGATCCCTAAGAAGGCACACACTGTCTAATGTCATCTCATCGCAGCTACAAAATCTTAACCATTTATCACAAAAGTGTCAGTTTTCAATAGAATTTGTATTGATTAATTCCGGGTAAGTACAGTTAATGATATGCCAGCTTTAATTGATTGTTTTCATTGTAACATCCATAAAGTTTGATTGTATTATTACAAGTGTGGCATGGTAGCCTCAAGGCTCCATAAATCCCTGGTTCGATTCCTGTCTCTGTCTGTGTGGCATTTGTATGTTCTCCCCATGTCTACATGGCTTTTCTCTGGCTACTCTGGTTTCCTCCCACATTCCAAAGACATGCGTGTTAGGTTAATTGGTGTTTCTAAAGTGCCCTTAGTGTGTGAATGTGTGTATGAGTGCCCTGTGATGGATTGGCGCCCTGTCTGGGGTTGTTTCTGCCTTGCGTCCTGTGCAGCTGGCTAGGCACTGGCATTCCCACGACCCTTACTAGGATCAAGCAGATAAGACAATGAATGAATGAATTAAAAAATGAACCATACATTGGAATTACTATTATGCAGGTTATTCTTGTACCTCAGCATCAAACAACTTACTACGGCCTAACACATCTCCCACTATAATAATAAAAAAAACAATAGTGTGAGGAACTCAATTACAATGTAGCCCAAAGCAATAATTAACCAAACTGAGATAAGTACCTTGTGCTAAACACTTCTCATAAGAGCCAAGATGCTCGCAAACAATTTATACACACATTCATTCACTTTCTTATCCGCTTAATAGTCGACAGGGTCGTGGGAGAGCCGGTGCCTAGCCGAAGGCAAATGGCGCAAGGCTGGAAGAACACAACAGGGTGCCAGTCCATCATAAGGCATATTCTCGCACACTCATACACTAAGGTCACTTTTAGCACAATCAGTTAACCTAGTGCATGTCTTTGGACTGTGGAATACCTGGAGTAAACCCAGGAGGATATGCAAACTCAACACAGAAAAGACCCAGACTGCTTTATCTAGGATCGAACCCATGACCTTCTTGCTATCCACCGAGCCACTGCACTGCCGTGATGTACACACACATGCAAAAAAACAACAACAAAAAAAACCCAGCCCTGTCCCAAATGGGATGCTGCAGACCAGAAGTGCATGTAGTTGAGCCATAACATGGGTCACATGAGGGTCTGTTTGGGGCCATACTCCCAGATCCAGAACCAGTGTCATTAAGTCAGTGTTGACTCACAGTGGCTATTCAAAATACAGAATTCTTGATCTGTATCAGTTCTAAGTCAGTTAATGTTGTTGTTGCTGTTGTCAATCTAGTGCTCTGAGGTACAGTTTGGAACCACACCATTCACATTGAAAGCCCAACCTGGGATCTGAAGCCAGGTGTAGAACAAATGCTGTTTTCTAACTTTCAAGCCACAAGAGATGCTGGACAATGCTTAAAATCTCATAAACACAGAAGCACTGCTGAGATTCAATGAAAAGAGTGTTCAATAAAAGACAAAGTTCATAATCTTTATCAAAATTAATACATTTGCATATCTGAAATCTGAGTTTTTGTTTTAAAAGGTCCAACCCCAAACAGGCAGACCGTACAGACAGACACAGTATAGACAGAAATATATATAGAAAGACAGAAGGCTTGATAGGCAGTGCAGGTAAGGTAGCTAGTTTTAATTGATAAATTGCTTTAAATATAATAAGTCAAGTGATTAAATGTGAACTTTGATTTTGTAAGTATTACTAAAACTAATCTTGTCATCTTTTTTACAGGGAGGTAGCAACTCCAAGGTTTCTACAGACATCTTTGACATGGTTCCCTTTTCTCCAGTGGCTCCTCTGGTTCCTCTCCCAACCAGTAATGCTTCACCCCCTCCACCTCCAGCAAGACCTACAGAGATCAGTCAGTGACCTTCTTTACAGATCACGATTTATCACATTCACCAACAGTGCTGGTGCACTTGACTGTTGACCAGAAGGTTGAGGGTTCAAGTCCCAACTCTGCCAAAGCTGTCAAGGTCTTCATCAGCTTCTCATTTTGTAAAACTGTATCAGTTGTAAGTCGGTCTCTGGGTAAGGGCAGCTGCTAAGTGCTGTAAATCTAAATGATTAATGGTAGAACTCAGTACATCAGTGGCTTGCTGCAGCAATAAATCAGACAAAATGTTATACAGTGAACGCTAGTATTAAATGGCCATCATTGCTCATAGAGCGTAATGAGGTCACTTGGAACCCATAGACCCCGATGGGAAGGCAATTGCTAATACAAACAGTGCTTTTGAACTATCATAAGAAGTTAAGACTATGGTGCTTATGGTGCAGTTATGGATATGATTGCACTAAAGTCAGCAGAGATGATGAAATGTGTTGTAATTATCCTAAACCCTAAATTGCTTTTACAAAGACCATGTTTCTACATTCTTCTGTAGCCAATTTAATCTTGTTTGTTAAAGGACGCCATTAAATCTGTATGAAACTCGGCTCTTAAATAATGGTATAGTATGTCCACATTTGAAACTCTTATCAGTATATGAGGTTCTGTAAGGTTAATTTCTCAAATGTATTCCAAATGTAATGACTGCTGATTAAAACACCAGTCAGTGCTTTAAAAGCTTGAACGATCTCAGAAGCATTATTCATACTCTAGTACTGATAACAAACCATTCATATGTCATCTATTTCTGACTAAAGGGTACATGATAATGTGTTGAGTAGTACTTGCTGTATTTTCAGCCATTTTACCACTGGCAATGTTTTGCAGATAGTTTCCTGTATATCTGAAATTATCGTATTTGTTCCCAGTAGGCTTCTAACCCACAGTCTGGATCAAAGTAGCTATAGGAAAATCATTTATTTATTTCACTATTTACTTATTTATTTATTTATTCTCACATTTCACCACTGGGGCTCTGGAACCTATACCCAGAAAACACAAGGCACAGGCATAAGTGTGCCCTGGACCTGATGTCAGACCATTGCAGGACTTGGTAAACACAAACACCCATCATGTCTGTATGTGCCCCCCTTTCTGGACAGATGCCATAGCCAGGGCTCAAACCTGGGTCCCTGCAGTGATGGGTTAGCTTATTAAGACCCTTGCCGTCCCTCAAATGGACTCATGCAGGGCATGCTTAAGCCTACACCCTGTGCTAAACATCATGGACTCTAGATTCCTGACCTAACAACAAAGAAAAAATAATAATATTATATCATTTATTATGTTTTTTGTTTTTTATTATATATACACACAGGTGCTTCTCATTTTTAGGTTTTTTGACTAAAAATAACTGGATGCAACTCTGATCAGAACTGCTTCTGCAGTGTCACAACCTTTACTTCTGTCTGGAGTTGCATTCATTTTTCCCCAAGATCTTGTATTGATGATGGGAGATTTGTTCCACTGCACAAAGTCTTCTCCAGCACATCCCAAAGATTCTCAATGAGGTTCAGGTCTGGACTCTGTGGTGGCCAATCCATGTGTGAAAATGATGTCTCATGCTCCCTGAACCACTCTTTCACAATTTGACCTCTCTGATACAGATGAACATCTTTTCCACAACCACAGGATGTGTCTTTCAACATGGTTGTTTAATAAGTGAGAAGCTACTCACTGCATTAGTTGGGTTAAATAACTTGTTGCCAGCTGAAACATCATCACCAATGCAGTAATTATCCGATGGGAGACTCTTTTTTTAACTATGTAACTAGTTCCTTAGATAAATCCAAGTGGTGACCTTTTTTTTGGCCGGCCAGTGTCTATGTAAGCTTATTTTTTGGTAACTTGCATTCATGGAATTCAAACAGAACTAGTGCAGCAACTAATCCTGTAGATTGTAAAATGGAACATGCAGTTCTGTTGATTTACTGGCAGATGGAGCCAGATATAACACTTACATTACACCATTACGTTTAAAGCATTTAGCAGACACTGTTATCCAGAATAGCTTACAACTGAGCTGAGCATTTATGTTTACAGCATTTAGCACATGACCTTATCCAGAGCAACTTTCAACAAATGCAGTCTTCCATGACACAATATAGGCAATTGTGGATTAAGAGCCTTTCAAGGGCATAACTTTGCCAGCTTGAACCTGCTAGTCTGTAGTCCACTACTTGGCTTCATCTTGAGAGTGGCGGATTTGAACTCTCAGTCTTCTGATTAGTAGTCCAGATCCATTAATGGCACATTGATATAGTACTTCATTGGTTCATTGATGGAATGTCCATTGGTCATCTTAATTTTCTCATATCCATTGTATGTAGGTATATTTATTTAGACGTGTTCCTCAGTATGAGGAATGTGTTTCCATAAAACATTGCCCTCTACTTATTTAGGTGTATTAACTACAGTAATAGTAGTCACTAGTAAAAAGCTCCACTTGTTCAGCAGTGGGACGTAACATTTTCTGTATCATTTTGTTAATGACATTACATCCCTGTTGTACCCTACAGGGAGGGACTTGTTCGGCGCCGAGCCCTTTGACCCGTTCATTTGTGGTGTGGCCGACTTTCCCCCTGATGTGCAGTCGCGGCTGGATGAGATGCAGGTGATTGCATGTCTCTGGATCACATTCACATAATTGCATATACAATAAATAGAGTAATTGCAGCAAATGAAGTGCTGAAATTGGGCAGCTGCTGAAGCAGATGGTAAGCACTGGCACGGAGCACGTCTTGCATCTTGCACTTATCAATCATGGCCAAATCTCTCCCATCTTCTATAGTAAAGGCATGGATCATCACAGGGACGTGACAGTGTCACTATAATTAATCTCAGCTTGTTCTCCCGCAACGGTATATAGATCCTCTTCTGACCCTGTGGTGATACATGAATAGAACTCTGATCTTGATCGGAACACGCTGATAATGTTTTCCCATAGCCCAGATGTAATCAGTCAGCCAAGACATGTTTGGTGTCTGATATTTGCTTATTTGATTTGTACTGGAGCTACAAGGTTAATGTTCCTGACAAGTTGTTGATGCTTACACCTTCCAGTTTAGCAATATGCAGATCGGATGCACACCTCAGTACTACAAATGAATGTGTTCAGACATGTATACAAAGGCGTTCTGGTGGTACAGCAGTCTAACATGCTTGCCCTCCACCGTGGAGACAGAAGTACAAGTCTCTCATTTGTGTCTCCGGTCTTGTCTGAGGGAGGCAATGCTGGATGATTCTTTCCAATGCTACAATGATTTCAGCCAGCCTTTGGAAGCCCTAGTAAAGACAAGTACAGTGAGTTGTACAGAGACACTTGATGGCCTACGGCACTCCTCCCTTGATGGAGTGTAGTGCATGTGGTGGAGGGATGTTGCAGAACTGGGGAATTTGGCTGACAAACAATTACAAGATAGATAAATTAATAAATATTTACATTTACTAATTTAGCAGACACTCTTATCCAGAGAGACTTAGAGCTGATACAGTCTTGCAAAGTACTATCCAAGCAATCGTGGGTTAAGGGTCCATAATGGAGGGTTGGAAAAGCTGGTTCTCGGACCTTCTGGTCCATAGTTCGGTACCTTAATCACTGAACTACCACAGTCTCAAATATATAAGTAAATTGGATCTGTGTTAGTGTGAATGATTTGTAATGCTCATTATGCTCTCCTTCATTCATTGTTTCATACACATGATCTGTGTGGACTAATACCAACAGTTTGCTGATAAAAATAAGGAAGCATCGTATTTGTAGTCCAAAAAGCCCTAACCACTGAGCCACCAGTGTGTTTCAATGTATTAAGTGTGACATATTCATAAACAACATAACACAAAATGAGCATGGATCCCCAGACACACAATTTCAACTAGTGATGGGTTGAATAGTTAATGAATACTTACAATGCATGAGTTTTAATGTTTTTAGTTACTGGTAGACATGCTTGTGATGAGTCTCGGGTTAAACTTACCCTTCTGGTACTGTCTTGCTACGGCCCCATTTCTGAGTGGATTGTCTACAGTTTTCTCCCACCTTTTAAAACATGCCATTATTTTAAATGTTTTAAAGACATGATATGAGCTGAAATGTAAATTTCACTAAACTGTGACCTAATTGTATAATGAAAGTCCTATGGTTTTGCTATGGGAAATCACCCATATATGTTGATATCTCTAAAATCATCCATCACCAATTGATACATTTTAAGAACCAATCATGAACTGATAACCAAAATACACTCACGATCAGCTGATGATCCAGCTGTGGGTCTAGCTAAGGAAGTACAACAACCTTCGAGCAAGCTGGACACAGACAGCTATCTATGTGGCAGCTGTCAGATCATGTGACCTACTGTTGTATCTTAAAATGAACTGCTGTTTATTAGCTAGGCTATTTATGATGCCAGAATTGACTTTATGTCCAATATGTTCTGACCAGGACAGTAGTTATGACAGATTAAATGATTGCAGTATTTGTTTTATTAAGGAAATAATTCTCCTGCATTTTTAAGACTGACTTCTCAGATTTAGAAACTTTAGAAACTCCCTAAATGATTGATACACGCTCACCGGCCACTGTTCAACTGCTTGTTGACGCAAATATCTAATCAAAAAACATGAATGCATGGGTCCATCTTGCATTTCATCAACGTTTCTGGATGCTGGTGGTGGTGTAATGGTATAAGGAATATTTTCTTGGCACCCTTTGGGGCCCTTAATACCACAGCCTACCTGGGTATTGTTGCTGGCCATGTCCATCCCATTATGACCACAGTGTCTTAAAGGGACAACTTGCCATGTCACAAAGCTCTAGTCATCTCAAACTGGTGTCTTGTACATGACAATTAGTTCACTGTACTCAAATGGCATCCACAATCACCAGATCTCAATCCAGTAGCACCTTTGGGGGGGTGGTGAAACAGGAGATTCAGATCATGGATGTGCAGCCAATAACTGCAGCAGCTGCGTGATGCTATGATGTCAATATAGATCAGACTTTTTGAGGGTGGTTTGGATCACCTTGTTGAATGTGTACCATGAACAATGAAGGCAGTTCTCAAGGTAAAACGAGGGCCAACACAGTTGTCACAAGGTATACCTAATAACATGGCCTGAGAGTGAAATGTCCTTTACTTGTGCTCTTATTTTTAGTACCTATACTAAAGCTATAAAAACTGCTTTTCACGAGTAAACCGGGTACATTTGATTTTATCCAAACTTTAAAAGAGCTACACAGTTTTTTTATGGTTAAGCATTGCTCAGGGGAGTAGAGTTTGAAAAGTGCAGGATGAAACTATCACAAAGGTGCATCCCTTGTCTGGTGCATGTTACTGACCCAAGTCCTGCTACTTGAAGAACTTGAAGAAAGGTGAAGTCCCCTGGCACGTCACACACAGACAGACAGACAACAAAGGCTTAGGAATTCGAGGGCCAGATCAAAACCTGGGTTCAAAGAAGGCTGAGACAGTTACAGTTAGATTTTACAGAGCTCATCATCCATTCCCAAATCAAAGTGGTGAGCTGTTAACCATGATAGACCTGTTTAACTGCAAATCCAAGTCCCCAAGGAACAGAAGAAAAAACGTTGAACCGATTTTTGCTAATTATTTAACTTTTTTATAACTGTTTACCTGGAGGGGATGTACTGCTGGTGATGTATCTCCAGCTCACAGTTCTTGCTTGTTCAGTACTGTTTTGCTGTTCTTTTCTGTAATTGATCTGTTGACTGCTGGATAATTACTTGGCACTGGACTGGTTTCTTCTGATTCAGCTTTCTGGCCAGATTGTCTATGCATTGTTGTCTTGTCTGCCTTTGGGTACAGTTCTGCTTTGGTCTGGCTGTTATCTTTTCATTGTTCTGTTTTGTTCCATACCAGCAGATTCCTTATATGTGTTAAGCCGCACTTTCTTAATATTTTTTTTCCAGGCTTTGTGGTTTCTTCTCTTTTTATTTATTTATTTTTTTAAAGACTAATGCAAAGCTCTGGCCCAGTTTTGTCCTAAGAAATGCAATATTGTATCTATTGGTGTTCCATTTGTTTCTGTAATAAACCTCTTGTGGTTGATTGTCAGGAAGTGGTGGTCTGATGCTATGTCTGCTCCGCATTCTATCCACTAGCACTGGTCTCCTAAAACGTCTGACTGATATAGATGTGGTTAGTCTGGTTTTTTGTTCTGTGGTCTGGCAAAACCCAGGAAGCTTTCCATACTTTCTTGTGTAGAAGCACACTTTCCACAGTGGCCAGGTTTTTAAAGAAAAAAAAATCATAAGGTGTTCACAATTTTTTTTCCCCTTTATACCTTGCTTCCCATTTATCTGTTCTGGTCCTGGATTGCCTAAACTGATCTTTGCTGTGAAGTCTACTGGTAGATTTAGTTATTTAGCAGATGCCCTTTTCCAGAGCGACTTACAACTGATACAGTCTTACAATACAAGCAGTTGTAGGTTAAGGGCCTTGCTCAAGGACCCACCAGTGGCAACAGAGGTGGGATTTGAACAGAATAAATTCGAAGATTTAGTGATTTAACAGACGCTCTAATCTAGAGCAACTTAAAGCTGCTACATTACATATCTTACATTGTACAATCTTAGCAATCAATGATTAAGCGTCTTGCTCAAGGGCTCAACAGTGGCAGCTTGGCAGTGGTGGGATTTGAACCCTGGATGTTCTGATCTGTGGTGCAATACCTTATCCTCTGTGTCACCACAGTCCCATTACTGATATGACATCACTCTTTCAATGCTGGTCTGTGACTTAGAAAGCATTATTAATTTCTGATTTTGCAATTTGGTTTGAGCAGGTTGACTACCAACTTTTCCAGTTGTATAGAATCATGTAGTGATGCTTATGGTAGCTTTTTGGAAAACCTGAAGCGTGGCATCCAGGTGGTCATGGTCTATAATAGTGTTTCCTTCATTCCCAGTTGAGGACTTCACATGTTTAACTGTGGCCTAGTTGTATTTCCTGATTTTATTGGCTATGGGTGACTTTTCTAGTTTTGTTCATTGTTCTGATCTGTTGTTAGAACAGGCATTGGATGCAGGACTTCTTCTTAGCTTTAATTTTGTAGCTACACATGTCCTGTCAGGTGCCTTTCCAGACCATTGTAGACATGTTTAATGACATTTATCCACTGAATGGGTGACTGACCATTCCAGCTTCACCAGCAGGTTTCCAGATGGATAGAAGCCCAGACAGAGAAGTACCTGCCATGCATCAAAATGTCTGGCAATTCTGTGTACTTCTTCTGTTTCCACCTCCCAGGACAAGGACAAGAGGTCAGAAACTGTGAATAAATGGATGACAGACAAAAGCTGGTGCTGAACTGTTTCCAGGGAAGTATGTAAAGTGGATCTGGCCTACATTTGGTCACACTAGTATAGCTCAGAATGCAGAACATGGATAGCAAATGGACCAGAACTGTCTGGGGAAACAATAAAATGTCACGATTACCAATGAGTCAAGAGATTCATGGGTGCCATGACAACAGATTTCCTTCTGCTAAGCTCCTGCAAATGGTCCCGGCATAGACAGGGGAGTGTAGTGAAGGTGCCACCTGTGTGTGGATGGTGGACAATGAAAGTGTGGGAGCTGCTCGTGCTTATTGGCAGATCAAATGATCTTCTCTACTGGTGATCTGTCTGGGCCGTCTGGAGCCTGTTTGGTGTGTGTGCATGCCCTCACAGAACCACTGCTCCCAACACCTCCCAACAGTTAGGTTAGAACGCCCTATATCGCGGGCAGTTTGTCAAAATGATCATCCTGCTTCTCTCAGTTCATTGATGTGCCCCCTCTCAGCATCTGTCAACTGGACAAAATGTCGAGTATGCCATAGAGGCATGTCTACCGGTCACCGATCTCTCACCAAGAGGTACACTACCCAAAAGTAGCCTCTGAGAGTCTAGCCTACCTTAAACATGCGTAAAACACTTAATTAACCTACAGTTAAATAAGGTAATATAAATTCCATAAAGCTTATTTTATAATAAAGGGTTGAATATCTCAAGTAATTTATTGAGTAATGTAGCGAATGTAAAACCCCAAAACTAAATGGTTATACAGTACTGGTTAAACACACTGGGCCTGAAGAATGTTTGGAGAATAAGGTAAGATTATTTGCTGGATGATGAGGATGATAGATATGCTATAGTGACAGTATCATCAGTTTTTCTCTAGTTATATATTTTATTTCCAATTTAGCTACTCGGAACACAACATAGAATGCTACAGTATAGAGTATTGGTTGTATATGCCAGAAACTGCGTGGTCAAATGAGGGCACTGCTGCCCGGTTGCCCAGCATCTACGGGAGAGTATCATCAGAATCAGATTATCTTTATTGTCATTATACCAGGTATAATGAAATTAAGGTGCCATACTTTGCGGTGTAACAAACTTTCATTTACAAAATAACAGTAGAAAAATATGAAAATAATAAGAAACACAATGATAAGAAACCAAAAACAAGAAATTGAGCAAAAAATTGCACATGGCTCTTGTAACAATGAATTTGTAAATATTGCACAGTCCCATATTATATTCAAGCTGCATTACACTGCATATTTATTGCCTGGGGAAAAAATTTAAATTTTAAATTGTGGTTTCTACTGAATATGTATTTTTGTGTATTATTGGATTTCTGTCTGTAGAACTGTCTGTATTAGAAAGCAATGCCTAGCAGTTTGGTCAGTGTAAGGCAAAATAAATCAATATCAGTGTAAATGCATGACAGACTGTAGTGTCTGATGTGTGTTTCATTTTTAAAAATATTTATATTATGCTTAGCATTTGCTTGTATTTTTAACTTGCTTGTCTCTTTCCCCCTTTTGCTGACAGCGCCAACGATGGTTTGTATCTTCTCATTCTCTTTTTCAAACATTCAGTGTTGTCAAGCTGTCATGTCATTTTACTTTTACAAATCTTTTAGTATATTTTGTATTTTACATTGACAGCATTTAGCAGACGCCCTTATCCAGAGCGACTTACAATTGATACAATCTTACAATCCAAGCAATTGTAGTTTAAGGGCCTTGCTCAAGTGGCAGATTGGCAGAGGTGGGACTTGATCCCTGGACCTTCTGGTCCATTGTCCAGTACCTTACCCGCTAGGCTACCACAGTCCCCACAGATTTAGGAGAATCCAAGCTCCCACCTTCTGTCTGTCTACTAGGCTGTCAGAAATGGATGTGACTGCTTTAATAATTCATTTGCAGAAACATCTGAGGGAATTCAGCTTAAATTGTGTTGAAAGTGTAGAAAAATGTCAGAGCTTGAAATTGTCTTGGACATTATAAAATGTAAATCATCTCCAAGCCACTTGGTGGCAGAGTGATTGTCCACATTGTTTGTTGCTGTCATGAGTATTACCACTGATTTCAAATGACAAATAAATGACCAAGCTTACTAGATCATTTAAAGTTTTTGCGTAACATGGTAGCAAATGATTGACACACAGACACCGCAGTACACACATTTCATATGCTGATTCTAAAACAGCTAATTTTGGTACAAAGTTTCTTTTGCCCCAGACTGCCCACTCTGTAAAAACTCATTTCAGGATGGTATTATTGGTACATTAGGGAACAGAGTAAAGGGGACTAACAAAGTATGTAGAAACACACATGGGCTACAGTTTGTACTTGTAGCACTACAAAGATTAGTGACCACCAAACCTTAAATAATAAGCAGAATATAAAATGGTACTGGGTGGGAGCTTAGGATTCTGCCATGGTCCCTTTAGGACACAAAATTGTTGAATCAATCAATGAAATAGAGAGAGGGCGACCATAAAACACATCCACTGAGAAACCGACCAAACAGCATGCTGTCTTTGTCACTCTCTCGCTACATCTATCACTCTTTCTCAGTTTCTTGGTCTCTCTCTCCTTCAGTCTCTCAATTGCTCTCGCTCAAAAAATCGATTTCTGAGTTATTGTATCTAATTTCCATGTGTCAGGGAGATGCACTTTGCCAAGAGAGGTGGGATGTCTGTTGCACCAACTCACAGGAATGTCGTTAAAGACCTGATAATGAGCTGACTAAGGATAATCTGTAGTACATTATGGGTTTTTCTTTTTTTGAAAGCATTTACAGTTAGCATAAATTTTAGGTTAATATGTCTGATTGGAGAGTCTATTGGGTGTATGCGCTGTATGAAACAACTATTTCTTATTAATTATTAAGAAAAACATACATATATTCATGTATGTTTAATATTACTTGTATTAATGACATTTACATATGAAGATCTGTTTATACAGGTTTTTTTGGAGGGGGGTGTTTTTTTGTTTTATTTTTTATAAACACAAGTATACAGCAAGGAATACTGTACTAAATGCCAAAAATTGTGGCCTAGTTATGATTAAACACAATGTTTAACAGTTTTTAGTTTTCTAGAAATAAATGTTCTTCAATTCAAGGTAACATTTCACAAATATTTGGAAAATTTGGAACTTTGTTGTCACAGTGACCTGATATGCTAATATCCCTAATACATACATAATACCAAATATATACAAAGACTTGGGTTTGAGACCTCTCCGCAACTTCCACGTGGGTTAAATGCAGACACAAAAGATGTCTGAGCCGTCCAGCGCTGGAAAAGCTTTTTAGCCTCATGAAACCTCAAAAATTGGATGAAGTGGTGTGGGATGATTGTGCAATGCCAATATTCAATTTTGAATATTCAAAATCAAGATGTTTTGAATATATTCTTTCCATTTCTTATCATTTGCATATCATTAACATGTCTATCAATGCTGTGATGTCCATAATTCCATCAGTTTTCCTTATTGGTGTTGCAATTTCAGTGTTGAGGAGTGTATATAAACAAGGAAAGGTTTCTTAGTGTATCATAGGTTAATGGTTATTTAAACCTTGAAAAAAGTCTGGGTGGCATTTTTAATGTCCAGATAATGAGATACACTGGCATGAATATTTGTTCATTTGTCATGTGTTGTCCTGCATCATTAAAAGTTCACCATCCTGTTTGTGATGTCACAGTTTCATTGGCTATTCCGAAAACCTTTCAAACACATGTTTATTTCCTCCCTGTTTGTTTTTCAGGAGGGGTTCAAAATGGGACTAACAGTAGAGGGCACTGTCTTTTCCCTCGATCCACTTGATGGTCGCTGCTGATACCCATTTTGTTTACTCAGCTGTTAACCCATTTGTATTGAAGTGCCAAACTCGGGTATACGGTCAAGCTGTCAGTGTTTTGTCCAGATTTAATTGTATCTGTGTTTGAAGTTTACAAAAAAGTACATCAAATTAGATTGCTAGGTCAGATCACTATTTTTGTATAAACAGGTATGCGGTGAGAATTTGTGTGTACAGGCAATGAAAGATGTAGATAATAAAAACAATGGTATGGCCTGGGATGAACATTTCATAGAACACAGCGTACTGATCATTGTCTCACTGTCACACCAAACAAAAGTCCAGTTTAAGACAGCATAACATAGTTTAACTTCTAATATAGTCATACAAGTATACAGTACTGGAATCCCAGACTCGCTCTTTTTAACATTTCATCTTTTGTTACATTGCAGTCATACTATTTTCTTAACTGGAATGTAATATTTTTGATGTTTTTATAACTATATACCAAGTGTTTGAGTAAACTGTGTACTTGTTTTGCATTTTCATTTGGTAATATGTATTATATTTTAGAATATTCTTGCACAAGGAAGCACTTTGCGAAAATAAATGTCTTACCCTAAAATGAAACTTACTTTTGTTTTTACTCTGTATGTACTATTTTAACCTTTGTTGTTGTAGTCATTAAAGACAGTAATGTGCGCTTTTGGTGTCAGTTGTTTGTGTATGAAACACTTTTCTTTCCTTCACACACTTTTTTAATGTCTGTCACTACATTACATAGGTAATACCTAAATTCCTAAGATTAAAATGATATACATTTTTTATTAAACAGGATAATCTCACGATACAGATACTTTATATCAGGAGGTTCTCATATATTCTCATTTACCACTGTACATGTACAATTTTGCTATTTGACAATAAAGAAATACATGTCTATTTGAAATGCACTTCACAGCCATACGAGTGGATAATATGAGCTTCAAATTATCCTGGTCAAGGTCACAGGGTTCTCTGATACCTATCCCTGAAATTACAGGGTGCAGGTGAGTATGTATCCTTTCACAGGGCTGAATGAGAGTCACTGTTGCAGCCCATTGGGCTCTCTCGTCCTTCAGAGAAAAGGCCAATCATGCGTCCTGTGAGTCATGACCAGGACTGGCAAAGTGCCACTGTGTCACCCACCCGAGTGCTACATATTTGAATTATTTTCTTAGACGTTTACCTATACAGGAAAACTACCTGAATATGACAAATTTTCTGCCAAGTCCAATTCATTTTCTGAGACATTCCACTCTCTGGAAAAGAAGCCCAATAATTCAAATGTCAAATTTTTGTTTCTTTTTTCCCCAGCATGCTATGCATTGAAATTAAAAGATTTTTTTGTGTAACAAACATTTCAAATTTCATTTTTGACGCAAAGAAAAATAACTGTCAAAATGTAGCTTTTTTATTGCTTAATATTAGTCATGTAAGCCACTGTTAATGTTATATTTTAACAAAAAACTGATTCCTCAGTCAGGGGATCATTCCCCGGTGCTACAACAACCACCCCTACCCACTCCTGTGATGTAATGGCATCCCATCTAGGGTATGCATATGTTTCCTTTCTGTTCTACGGGGGACCTAGGCACTGGAGCCCCCATGACCTATTATAAATGCCGATATATATAATATATATATATCCGAGAGAGAGAAGAGACTGAGAGACAGAAGATGTTTCAGTCAAAGGTGCCGATTTTTCTGTTTTTTGTTTTGTCCAGTGTGTTAATTTATTATATTGTATTTTTATATATATATAATATATATATTATATAATATATATATATATATATATTACCGTTTTTTCGGGCTATACAGCAGTTATGAGGCGCGATATCAATGATTGGCTGCTAATGGGTATATTTTCATACATAAAGCGCACCGGGTTATAAGACGCATTAAATGAAACAAAACTCTTAAGTTCCCTCGAAGCTCAGTTTGGTCTTTACCTGGCGCAGGGCGTCTTCTTGCTTCCTTCCCACTTCCGTACCATTGATTCGTTAATGTTGAATTCTCTCACAGCTGCTCTATGTCCATGTTGTACTTGCGTGACTGATAGCGTTGAGTTTGAAATCCGCTTCAATAATGAATGAATGAATGCACGTACCCTAATGCTGAAGCACATACCGTATTACTCCGCGATGATGCGCACTACGGTTGCCGTAAGCTTCGTAACTTACCATCTAAATGCTAAAACATTTTGACAGATTTATGAGCGCCAAGTACCATCTACAATCGGTTCTAGGTCAGAAAGCACAACCAGAATTAATTAATACATTAGACGCACCGCATTTTAAGGCGCACTGTCGATTTTTAAGAAGTTAAAGGATTTAAGTGCACCTTATGGTCCGAAAAATACGGTACCCTACCTGGAATCCCTACTTTGGGTATATAAAGGGTTACGATTTTTAGTAGTTGTTTGGTCGCACCGCATGACATGTTTGGACTTGAGATCATGGAAAGATTTCTGCTGCACAGGGCACTAGTTTCATCAAAAGAAAATGCCTACCATGAATCTTATTTCGATGGTTTGATGTCCACATAAAGGAGGTAATTACAGAATTGTGTGACATGTCAAGTATGTATTGTTTTAATTGAACACAAAATATATACAAGTTATTGAACCATAAAGCAGATACTGTATTGTTTTAAGGCATTTATTTTGTTTGAAAATGTACACAGTTGAACAAAACACTTTGTGTTGAGTACTTTTCTTGCTCACAGTAAATGTATCAGTCTGCCTAATGTGTACGCATCAGATGCTTGTGTTTTGTGTTCGAATGTTAAGAACTGCTTTGCTGTTCTGTTTGTTGAAATGTTTTCTTGTGGGATTGAAAGAAAAGTTGTTTAAATTCTTTGGCAGATAGTAAATATCTTCCCCAGAAATGGCATGGATGTGAAAAGTGGTCACTGGCGATGCTTCCTTTATTGTCCTGAGTCAGTCATCCAGAACGATCCTAAACTTGGCTCTTTGCTTCTGTGGGTAAGATGCAACCATAAACCAACCATGTTTTTTCAAGGTAATACTGTTTGTCATTCTCTACAAACGTATGTCTTTGTGATTTATATTACACATATATTTAAAACACTGAGATTAAAATATTATTAACAAGACATTACACTCAGGTTTTGTTATAATTCAGATTTTACACAGTACAATACAAAGACAATGCAGAGTAATATAAAGAGGAAATACACAAGAAAGAAATTCATTCACCATTATTGCTTTTGAAATTAGGGATGCACCAAGCCGATACTGAAATTGTCTTGAAACTCTGATCTGACACTTTCACTATGTACAGACTGCAGGGAAAAGTGGCCCAAATCTGATTTGCTGTACACATTTTCATTCTAACCAACACACCCCTAGTCATGGTGGCTATTTAGGGTTGAGAGAACTGTCTTGATGCAGAACCAAACCCTGGAGTGGCGGAACCACAACATTCACAGCAGAAAACCTTAGAATGTCTAAGAGAACATTTTACGTTATCCATAGTAGCAATGTTCTTCAAGATTTTTGAAGCACGGCCCTAATTTGAGGGGGCACATATTCCAAAAGCGAGTAGGGGTTTGATTGTATTCAATGGCTACCGGACCAGGTACCAGCACACTGGCTAACCTATTTGGCATTGCCAAACCTCGGTTTGCTTGCTTTTCCATCGGTCATTTGTTTATGTTCTCATACCAACTACATCCACTGCTTTTGGATGTCCTACAATGCTTGAATGCCAAGTCATGTTGCCACAAATCAGATACGTATTGGAATACACTGAAAGATGTTTTATGCTGTTCACACTTCCACATATTTTACCTGCAGTATGATCATTACCTCATCCTAAATTAGGATTTCTGTTATTGTTTAAACAAAATGAAACGGCATCAGAGTTGTGTCTGGATAGTGATTAGCCACTATAACTGCAAATAAATGGACCCAAGATTTAAAACCACTTCGGCAGGAGGATTGAGACCGAATTTAGAGGTGTCATAAGAAAAGAAATCTCACAAGGAAGCATCTGACAACTTATCTTCATCCAGCTCACTACATTGCTACCCACATACTCGCCTTGTGTCTTCAAGCAGATCCAGAACACCAGGCAAAGCACAGTTAAAGGTGACTCATCTTGAAAATGGAGTACAAAAGACAAATCTGGTGGTCAAGCATTATCTGATTTGCATGTCACATGAAATAAATCAGATTTCAATCTGACTGAGCAGAGATACATTTAGATGCCTGTGAATGCATATGTCTACAATCCTAGTACAAGATGCCTGACTCGAGTAAACAGGTTCTAAAAATCAGTATTAGCTTGAAAAGCCCCACTGAGCCCCATTTAGATTATGCACACAAAATGCAGGTGCAAATATGCATTTAGCATAGATTTAAGTTAAATGTATTGCTCAAAATACTTGAGATGGTGGATTCAGGTGTGTTTCACCAACATGCCTTCAAGCTAATTCATTTGTCTCTGTAAGATGCATCTGATAACCAAAATTTCCAGTAAATGGTTCTGCTTATGCTGGTCTACAGTGGCTACCAACTTTTCCATAAACCGACTGTGGTAGTGGTAGTGTCAGCTCAGTGGTAAAGGTATTGGACTACTGACCTGAAAGTTGATGGTTTAAGTCCCTGTGCTGCCACTGTTGAACCCTTGAGCAACACCCTTCAGCTTCAGCTGTTCAGTTCAATTCTAAGCCAATCAGGAAAAGGGCATCTGCTAAATGTTGAACATATAAATGTAAACTGAAAATGAGATGCAACACTGAAAGTCAGTAGCCCCATGATGACACGATTTGCATATTATACATGATCCAGGAATTGGACTACAAAAAGTACATTTATACAATTAAAATCTTATTAGGATACAAACAAGAAATGGTCTGAAGTGACCTGTATATGGGCATATTTAATAAATCTTCAATTGCTGAAGTGAAAAAAAACAGCAGTACTGGCTAAAACTGATTGTTGCTTAAGCACATATTGGTATCATGAATAAAACAAAATGGGATTGGTGCGTCCCTGTAAAAATAAGACATATTTAACAATATTTGGAAATGGTGAATCACAGTAGTTTTTAAATATTTAGCAAATGCTTCAAGGGTGCTAATTTGCATCCATTAGTTTATTGTTGCTAAAATGTTCCATGCATGAAAAAGAAATGAATATGATAGAAACAAAATAGTTTTTCATGGACAACAAAAAAGAAAAGTTTGAGTCACCAAGCATACTTTTTAATTTGTAAAGCACAATACATGAAAGTAATTATTTATAGGCTTAAAAACTAGTTTAAAATAGAAAAGTGGATGGTTTGCAAAGTGGAACAACATGCTTTAGAAAGCTACCTAATTGTTATAGTTACCATGAGTTATTCCGTCTATTATTGTATTTACAAAGCATGCTCAATTTTTTTTGTTTTTGTTTTGCTTTTTTCCTTTTTTCGGCCCTGGATCTTCAATTAGTCCAGTGTGGTTAAGTACGAACTAAAATACCTGACATAAGAATAACCCATGAAACTTTGAGATCTAGTCACATATGTAATCACTCTATATGGTAATCAAGTTCAAGACACTGAGTTTGCATCATTATTAGTGTTGGAGAGATTTTATTTATATTCCCTCACCCTGCTCTGTACCTTTTATTCTGGGAGAAGTGAAGTGAGATTGAATCCCACCATTGACTTATCCCAGATTATAAAGACGAGGTAGCTTACGCTAATCATTCGATGTGTTTAATATTTAATGGTCAGTTGCATTCAAACGTCATACAATGCAAGTATCAATCGAGTATCAGTTTTAGGAACAGTTTTCCAGAGAAACAAGTCATGCCAGAAAACATTTTCGATGTTTCCTTTGTAGCACCATGTGATTTGTTTAAAAGACAAAGATAAAAATATCACAAAATAGGTAAATTTAAATTGGTCTAGTGTTGGTTGGTACAGTAGCCTTTCAGATTAACGGATTTTAAATGGCTGGAAACAGACGTCATAATCTTCCCACAGCAGTTGATAGATGACTCTATCCAAACAGAGCTGAATAAATGTAAATGTGTATTGCATTTCACTGGTTCATTTCTTACTAATAAGGTCAGAATCTGTTGTAATGTCTTGACGTTATTGGAAAGGCACAATAAATATCCTGCTTCGGGGCCGGACCAGTCCGCTGTACTTTATGTACAAGGCTGAGCTTGTCAGCAGTCAGTTCAAGAGTCTCAGGATTCTCTTCAATGCATCTCTGCTTTACAAGAAGCAAACCGGCCCAATATCGACACCAAACTCCTGATCTGGACGACCAATATCCACAGGGGCTATATCCATGATAGGTAACCTTGCCGTTTTCTGTGTCCTGTACTCAAAAACGGTCTTTCCCCAGTTACCATTTGCCTCCTGTGAGAAGAGAGAGAGAAAAATGAGTTTAGATGCAAGCCTGTATCGTTAATTAATGCTGAAAAATGATTCTAGGTACTAAATATTGCTCGTATAAATATAACTCTTAACTAGTGGGTTAACTCAAGTGGTTATGGGTGTGTTGTTTTATTACATTTTGAACAGCATCCAATGCACTTATTTTTAAATCAAGCAATCTAATAACATTTGCCTTGTAACAACTAAATCAGCCTAACAACAAGCAAAGTAATGTAGAATGACACAATAATCACAGAATGCAGTTTGGTAGCTTTCATAAAATAAAATATGTTCATATGTGTTGCAGGTTATTAGTAGAACAAATATAAAAAGCTTAGTCACACTACATGACTCAGTTGCTTGTGTTTTCTCTTGGCCAGCACAGAGGACCTAAGTACAAATTTTGACTCTCTCTACATCTAATTTTGTCTTTCTAAAATGAATGGGAGAACACACTTACTCTCTCCTCATATGTGGCTGCCATTCTGCATTTGTAAGGACTGGATTACTGACCAGAAGGTCCAGGGTTCAGATCCCACCTCTGGGAAGCCGCTACTGCTTGCTCCTTGAGCAAGATCTTCAACCCACAATTACTTATATTGCAAGACTATAATTGTATCAATTGTAAGTTGCTCTGGATAAGGCTGTCTGCTAAAATGACTAGATGTAAGCTGTATACAAGGCTGTAGAATCAAGTTATTTAAAAAAATCGTTAACTTTCAAACTAGGATAAATCATTCCTAAAACCCCCCTCATCTGTCCAACTACTGTCCAATCTCTAAAATGCCCTAACATTTTTTTGTCAATAATTTTCAAGTTGGAATAATAAGCACGATATACTGTATGTCAGGCTGGTTTGGTGAAAAACAATGTTAAGTATAACTAGTCAAATCATAAGTACAGTGGAACCTCAGAATTTGAATGCATGGGCATCGAACAGTCCGTTTGAATTTTTGTTTTTTGCCCACAAATTTGAATAAATGTTCAGCCTTTGAACATGGGCACCCTAAATAAAACACTCAATGGTGTAATCTTCCTAAAACAATGCACGTAATCCAGTCCAGTGGCAATAATGCATCAATACTGTATGCCAATCGCTATAAAACCCAAAAGAAGGAGAAGAATTAGGGCACGATTATAGGCATATTATATTATATTGTTTTATTATCAAATTATGTATATGTATATTATATCAGTCTACACGTGCGATTTCAGACACCTCTCAGTCTCAGCATCGTTGACCAAGCAATAGAAATGCCAAAACTGCGTTTGTCTCAGTTTATATTTCATGTATTTCATGTATTTATTGATTATTATTATTATTGTATTACATTCATTTGCTTTATTCATGCTTTTAATTATTAATTACTAATTTGAGGGTCGGGAACAGATTAATCCTATTTACATTACTTCTTACGGGGAAATTTGATTCTGACTTTGAACAAACCGGAGTCTGCAAGGCCTTCCAGAGCCAATTAAGTTGAATTCAAAGGTTCTGCTGTAGTGTATTGACTTCAAATTCCTGCTAATGAAGAATAATGTCCAAAATATTTAACTCCTGCTTTATTTACAGATCTCCTTAAGCAGAAAAGTCCATCCCTGGTACTTTGTTCAGCCAAAACAAGCTTTCTGTTAATTCCAAGGATCAAAGCTATTATTACCAAGTAGGAAAGAAATAATTTACATTTACAGCATTTAGCAGATGCCCTTATCCAGAGCGACTTATAATTGATACAGTCTTACAATCCAAGCAATTGTGGGTTAAGGGTCTTGCTCAAGGACCCAACTGTGACCGCTTGGCAGAGGTGGGATTTGAACCCTGGACCTTCTGGTCCAGAGTCCAGTACAAGGGAGTAAGGGTAGTATGTTTTACAGCACATCAATAAGACTTGCAATATAATAGCATGAGTAATCACTCCTTCAAAAACAGATCCAAGAACATGTGACAAGGGTTGTGACTGAATTACCAGGTGCAGGTGCAATATCTCGCTGTAATTTTCGAGTGTCATTTTATCACGCTGACACATGCTGTACCAAGCAGGGATGATGTTGTGTTGCATCGTATACATGCTCAAACCTCAACGCCTACTGCTTGTTAATTATGGTGTCACCATATTATGAACACCATTGTTAGTGCACTAATTTAACATACAGTACTATTCAATATGGTATAGTGTGGTTTAGTTCACAGCAAAGTAACCAAGCCTTTCCAGCTTAGATTTTTCTTTCACACTCTCACTGACTGTTTCCCATCACTTGATTTACAACTAATAAATCTCACCCTGCATGACCGATTGCTCAGCATTGCTGGAAAAAAATATTGGGAGCCACTGCAACTGTGGAATATTTAAATACAGGGGAAAAGCCATGCTTAGGGTTTTCGTTTGTTGTTTCGTTTTGTTTGTTTGTTTAAACCCTTGCACTGAGTATCGGTGCGCATGTGAGCTGCAGCATAATTAACCTCGGCTAAACTTTATTATCATTTGTATTATCATGTCTGAGTAAATCTGAGTAGGAATCTTACCATTATTGCTGCATTAACAACAGATTAGGCAAGATGGCTATGGATTTTGGATGGTCTAGATTTAATAGTGCATGTTGGCAGAATATTATTGCCCTATTCATTTCGAAATGAAGTACATGGGGGTGCTCAGATAGCAGAGTGGCAATTTGAGATGCCTTCCAGCTGGGTTTAGTATCACATAGGCATGACTGGCTGTGTCTAAGCGAGGAGAGGATGGACCCCTATCCAGCCCTGCAATGACTGGCTCCCCATTGATAGTACAGGCTTGTCTGCCCCCTGTGAATTCTGGGAGAGGCTCTGGACCCCCTGCAACCCTGACCAGGATTAGTGGGGATAGAATGGGAAAAAAAACAGGGATTTATGAAGAGTTAGAAACTGACTTTGGTGTAGTACTTGATAATTATGGAATAAATATAGACCAGTTAAGAACCACTGCTCTATCCTCTTGCCAATTACCTTGCTTTCCAAATGACAATGCAGTTTTCAAGGACTTGGCAAGCCACTAAGTGATCATCTTAAATCCACACTGGGCTTTTTTTCACATTGATTATTAAAATAAGGTCTGGAATGACTTACAGAGCAGCTGTCCTCCAGCACAGTGTATCTGAAGCGGTTGTTTCCTTCAGCTTTGAGCTCTAAATCATTGGCAGCTTTGAGAATGACTGCTTTTTTCAGATTTCCAGTTGCTCCATCTTTGTAACCCACTGTGTTCTTGCAGTGGTATGTGACGGTCTGTGAGGCCTCCTTGGAAAGCAACCTGATGAAGGTCATCTGGACGGTGACTGAGTTAGCGGGCTGGTCTTTGTTCCCGTATGTGAACTACACAGAAACAAGGCCTTATCAGAGACATTCGACGGCAAGGACTGCATTCAGTGTTCACCATCCAAGGCTAATTGGCAGGCTATTATGAGTCAATTAATTTGAACATTCTGATATTGCAGTGCTGGCTTCTAAATGTAACTACAGATGTTGTTAAATGTAAATATAATACACACCATTACTGGCAAAATGTACTCACATAGGTTTTACCATTCATTGTTCCAAACCACACAGGTTTGTTTCCTGGAGTACTCCACCATGTTTTGCGAGGTATGTTTGAGGGATTGGCTGAGATACACGTTTCGCCAGTATCCATGTTACAGTATACCTTAATGGCATCCTCTGAACTGCCTTGGTTTGGATCCACCCAATATTCACCTGTACATCATAGATGAAATATTAGAATACATGTAAAGTACCGGTAGTTAGATATAATGCAGAACCTGAATATAAGGTACATTTATGTTGTACAGTTAAGCACCCTTTAATGACCATCCGAACAAAGTGTGCATTCACTTTAATGACCAGTGTCTTAACAATTATAATATATTACGATTTTCCCTACCATAAGTATTATTTATGCCATACTCCTGATAGATTTTTTATTTTATTTTCATGAATATGATTTACTTGTCATTAACTACAGGCATAAGAAGAAACTATGTATGTGTTGTGCATGGAGACTTATAAGACATGGACACATGAAGAGACATGAAATGGAACATTTTGTATTCTGCTTAACACTATAAGCGCCAGGCTGGCTTCAGATTAGTGTTTCTTCTAGTGGACTCATTCCCTCATGGTTGTGTGCAGCCGGTGAGGTATGTTTATACATGTTTATATTCTGTCATGCAGGTTTATGTTTTGGTTCTACAGTATATGTGATGTTTACTGTGCAACTGAAGAACCACTGTGTAGTGTATTTCCTGGAGGGTCATTAGACAACACATATATGTACTTGCACTTATTGCCAGTCTGACTATGTTCAATCAGGCAGCCTTGACCAGCCAGTTTTTGGGGATGTTCGACCATTCAGCAAAACAGTGACACTGTAGTGGCTGTGGTACATGTGTACAACAGCATTGTTTCAACTGTATGGTTGATGAATAAGTAAATGTGTGATAAGGGTAGTGAAAAGTCCTACTAATAGTCAGAATTAAAGTCTGATGTCCCATACATCAGTTTAAATGTCTTTATTTCAAACATGTCCTATGTGCTTGGTGTTGTTGATGCTGACTTACCACTCTTTTTCAGTGGATAGCACTGCTTAAGGTCCTCGCAAGTTCGGGCAGGGTGCTTCTTAGTACCATCAGGGCTACGCATGCTCTCCAACTGGCTGCTAATAGCCTTCAAGGTTGCCTGGACTCCTGGATCGGCCTGCAGGGTATCTGTAGAATTCGATTTGGGCAGAGCTTCATCCTCATTGAATTCAGGAGGAGGAGGGCCAGAATCATAATCTTGAGGGCCACCAAACAAGTCTTCCATAGCTGCAATTGGGGGTCCAGGAGATCCAGGTGGGCCAGGAGGACCAGGCTCTCCAGGAGGTCCCTGAAAAATAAAAAATGGTTTGTCTGAGAACAGCATAAAGAAGGACTACTTAGTAATAATCTATTAATAAGTTAAATTGAGTTGTTTTTTTAACAACTCATGCAAAACCTCATGTATTTGCTATATGTGGTATCGGAGAGGATATACATGCCTCTGGTCCGATGTCTCCACTTATTCCTCTTGTTCCAGGTGGTCCCATTGGCCCAGGCTGTCCAACGTAGCCTTCTTTACCAGGTGGTCCTATTGGTCCGGGAGGCCCCTATATTATATTCAAATGAAATAGTTACCGCATCTCCACATATGTTGCAGCACTAACTAGACTACAGAAAATGTGCTTACCCTTTGGCCACTTGGCCCAAAAATTCCAGACGGTCCTTGTTCGCCAGTGGTTCCCTAAAGATAAAGCATGAAATGTTTAGCTTACAGTTCACATTTTGGGTACTACTGAAAGTGTTTTTTATTCCTTATTATTGATGTTTTATTCTTGTTTTAGTTGGATAAGACGGTGGCTATAATTAATACTTCAATAAAATTGTTTTTAATATTTTAGCTAACACTATATAAACCATAGTGTCTGAGACATAATGCTGTTTGTGTTCTGAGTGGGACAGTACTTACAGGTGATCCAGGAAGTCCCTGTAGACCCGTGTATCCTCTATGTCCCTTTTGTCCCCGTTCTCCGTGGTCACCCAACTCTCCCTTATCTCCTCTGGGTCCTTGAGGTCCCTAGAAAAAAGTGGAGTTAAATCTGAAAGTGTGCCTTTCTTCGATCTCAAAAATTTGGAGAACAGGCAAAACGATGCAATAGACAGGATCATGATGATGTCTTACTGGTAGGCCTCTCTTTCCAGCTGGACCTGGAGGGCCAACGGGACCCCTTGAACCCTGTCAAGAAAGTTCATATTAATGCAGGATTCGTGCATGCAGTAAATACAAAAAACAAATGTGATGTTAACATTAGGAGATATTGGAAAGATCAAAATACATACTGCATCTCCTCTCTTTCCAGAGTCTCCAATAGAACCCACAGGACCTGGAGGACCAGGAGGCCCCCTGAGCCCAGCTACACCTTCTGGTCCTGCATCACCACGGTCACCCTATAAGAAGAACCATTGTTGTCAGATGTAGTCCCATGGGTGAAGAAGTTTAAAGCTTCAAGATCTCAGGTCTTACCCGTTCACCTATGACTCCTTCCTTTCCTGGTGGGCCATCAGATCCAGCGGGTCCCTGTCAGTCAAATATACTGTAAGTTTGTTGTCATGTTTGTTAACTTTACTCTTTCTCTAATTCTCACCTACAACAAAATTATTTTCATCCATGGCAACAGCTGTTTGATTGCTGATGAACATAATAATTGATATTTACTGTAACTCTTATCAGTACATTAACATTAAACAAGACCATGAATTCTGCCAAAACCACAATAAGGGCCTTTGTAAAAATGTTGGACAGTTCTGTTGTAAAGCATGGTAATATGAAAATCCGTAGTGTAAATTCGCTAGTTCACCCTGCGGAGACCCTTGTGTGAGTTACGGTGGAGCCTGTTGGCTTGGACAGGCATCACACATTGATGATGTCTGATGATGGGAAGCTCTGCCATGCCCTGACATAGATAAGCGTCCCTTCCAGGGCATGCTTCTAACTGTGTCCAACAAACTCCAGAATATGTTCCGTATCAGGCAGTTCAGCATGGATAACTGCAATGGCCATGACTACAGCTTAATTTGGGCTGTGCATTTTAGATAATTGTCCTGCTGGTAGCACCTGGCAGCCAGATTTTCATTAAATCTCCTGGTCCTTAATGGAATTTACAGGCAGAATTGCACCACCACATACATCCTATACCATACTTCACATTGGGGAAACAGAGGATACAAATCCCACTCTGGAGTTTTACCAAAAAAGCTCCATTTCAGTCTCAGTTGACAACATAACCCAGTTCTAATGTTCCAGTAGCATCTATACCATGCTCCTTGTGCTTATGTTTGTGGTTATATCGAAGAAATTACTTAATTCTAACATACAGCATGTTGGCATTAAGGTGGTATATAAATTTCTAACTGTTCTCTTCCAAGCAGCTACATTAATGCTCTGGTCATCTCTAACTTCTTGATTATGGGGTAATACCATGAATATGGAAAAGCAGTGGTCATTGCTTGGTTTTAAATTTCAGCACAATTTCATGTTTGAGTCCATGTTGATGTATAAAATGAACATTGCACATAAACGAGTCAGTATACCTTTTGCACAATCTGGCTTTTATGCAATGTTAGTAACATTCACATTTTAAATTTGAATAAGACAACAAGAGATAAGCTTACATCAGGACCAGGATCGCCCCGAGGTCCATTAGCACCTGCTTGTCCAACTGGCCCAGGAGGTCCTTTATCTCCTGGAGATCCTGGTGTTCCTGATTTACCAGGTGGGCCCTTTAAAAGATACAATGAAATCTTTTACGGCAAGTTCACAAAGCAGTAGATCTTTTCAATTGCGTGACATTCAGACACTGACTGATAGTCTACATCATGTATATAGATGTACAGTACTGTGCAAAAGTCTTAGGCCACCATTAGATTTGTTGTTTTAGCAATGGTATGATGACCATATATAACATCTTGTCGATGACTGGACCCAAAAATTTCAAACTTGGATTCATCACTCCATAATCCTCTTTTCCACTGATCTTCATTCAAATCTTTTGAGCTTTATTATATCTTAGCCTTTTCACCCTGTTCCCCTTCTGAAAAAGTGGTTTCTTGGCTGCTACCCTTAAATAAAAAAAAACATTCCTGGTCAAGCTTCTGCAGACTGTAGAAGGGTCAACTTGGCATCCAGATGAAGCCACCAGATGATGCTATTGCTTATAAGTGTAAGGGGAGGTCACACTAAATACATGCCACAGTAGCCTTTAGAAGCATTTTTTCTGATTTGTGATCCATTTTTTTTTATACAACATACAATATTCTGGTTGTATTATAATAAAGAGACTGATTAATAATTAGATATGGTCATTATACCATTGCTAAAACAATGGCATATCTAATCTAATGGTGGCCGAGACTTTTCCACAGTACTGTACACAATTTGGCAATACACTTAATGTGAGTAAGAAAATAGCAAGTGTGTGCATACATGCATGTGTTTAATCATTTCTTTATTGTTGTGTACAACAGACTTACTGCTGGCCCAGGTAACCCTGCCATTCCACGCTCTCCTCTCTGTCCAGGAAGACCCACAATTCCTCTTTGACCTACTGTTCCAGCAGGTCCTGGTGGACCATCAGGACCCTATACAGAAGTGGGTTTACTTTAGTCAACCTCATGCGAACACAAAGTAGTCAAATACATTACAATTATATGACCACTACAATGGATTACCAGTTAGCATCTGAGCGACATTAAATAAAGTATTCCTTTAGGATGCTCACCGTGGGCCCATCCTCTCCAGGATCACCTTTATCTCCAGGACTTCCAGCAGGCCCAGGAGATCCTCTCTCTCCTTGGCGTCCTGGTGGTCCGTGGTCTCCACGAAGTCCAGCTGGACCCTCTTTTCCAGGAGGTCCAATAGGACCAGGCTGACCGACAGGACCCTACAAGACAAAACATTTCACCACCAATGCAGTTATTTTATAGTTTAATGCAGTTTTTGTGTATTTGGCAAACAAAATTAGTTAAGTATTTCTCGTATACTCACAGTTGGACCTGGTGGACCGACTTTTCCAGGAGATCCAGGGAAACCAGTTGGACCCTGAAAAAATACATAGCGTTTGCTTATAACTTGTAGCAAAAATCAAGCAATGTATTAGTTAAATGTTAGGTTTAATGTAGTAGTTATATTTGTTATATAGAAAGTCCTGAGAATATTTTTTTCTTTGATGCTACTCACAGGTGCTCCTTGTGTCCCTCTACCACCCTTTGGTCCACCCACACCAACATTGCCCTGGAAAACACATTCAGACATGGTCATGTGTAGACAAGGTTGAGTCTTAAGGACACATCTTTTTGGTGCATTGCTTTACACTTACCATAGGTCCTGGAGGTCCAGCCAACCCCTGAGGTCCAGGAGATCCAGCATCTCCTTTTTGTCCTGGCTCACCTGGTTCTCCTTTCACTCCAGGTTGACCATCAGGACCCTGGTGTTGGACAAGATTAGTCAAAGTCAGATTTACCTCTATGGCCATTTTCACAATGGAGCATTGCCTCAATGCAGCATTACAATTTTAGATTATCTTCTATTATCTAAGCACAATCCCAAATAGAGCAAGCCTAGGGTAACAATGGCAAGGAAAAACTCCCTAAATGCTACAAGGAAGAAACCTTTTGAGGAACAAGACTCAAAAGGGGAACCATCCTATATGGTTCTCTTTTAAAACTATTGCATATATGATAATAGCGAAAACAAATAAATATTGGACAGAATTAGCATTTTACCAAGTACATTCCAAATGTTTTGCTGGGTCATCCATTAGTGGATTAATGTAGTAACTTTTTGGTATTTGACAACAATAGTGGATGCAGTATGATTTCAAAATTAAAACATTTTTAACTTACAGGTGGTCCAGGAAAGCCGACAGCACCCGTAGGTCCAGGCTCACCACGAGATCCCTGAAACATTAAGCATTGTGTGTGTATGTACAGTTTGTACAAAAAAAGAGAATTATATCCATTTTAGAGCATAAATGTTAACTCACAGGCATTGCTCTCGAACCCTGAGGTCCAGGTGGTCCCTTAGGGCCTGGTTCCCCCTGTACAAAGCATATGTTAATTTCTGATTGACTTTAACAATGTATGGTTGTTAAACAAGATTTGCTGAAAATCTGAGAACAAATCTGTATACCTTTTCACCGCTTGGGCCAGGAGGACCTGCAGGGCCAAGTGGTCCTGGAAGTCCCTGTGAGAGTCACACAATACTATATTAGGTAATCGTCCCTTTATAAGAAGTCAAATAACCTGAGGTGGTAAGCAGTATATGTGTGGTTGGACAAGCTAACACAAGCCTCCTGAAAAATTCGTTTATAGTCGTTCACTCAAAAGTCAAACTGTGCCAACATCCACATCTATATTCATTCCACATTCTTTATACTCAGACGTAGCTCAGGATTCCTAGTAGCAAAATGAAGTGTCCTTGCTTTGTGGTTGTGTAATCATATAATCTTATCATCGAAAGAAAATGATTCAGTTTCTTCACTATAATACAGAAGAAGTAGTTCCTTACTCTTGCGCCATCATTTCCAGGAGTGCCTTCTGACCCCTTCTCTCCTACTGAACCCTGTGAATTTAAAATCAAGCGTGAATTCTAGTAGCTGAACATAACACATGCACTTGAGTTATCTTGGTTTTACTTACTCTATCACCCTTAGGACCAGGAGGACCAGAGATTCCTCTTTCTCCTGGCATTCCCTGAAGACCTGGAGGCCCCAAATCACCCACACCACCAGTTGGTCCAGGATTTCCCTGTGTAATAATGTAATGCATTAGTAAGGTCGTAAAATAAAGCTGTGATCGGAAGACGATGTATTAGCCATAGTTCTAAGACAAATCATTGATTGTTTTAAATTTAAATTGTAATACTGTTTTAGTGGACTGTGGTAGACAAGTGGATAAGGTACTGGACCCTGACCAGAAGGTCCAGGGTTCAAATCCCACCTCTGCCAAGCTGCCACTGTTGGGTCCTTGAGCAAGACCCTTAACCCACAATTGCTTGGATTGTAAGACTGTATCAATTGTAAGTCGCTCTGGATAAGGGCGTCTGCTAAATGCTGTAAATGTAAATGTAAATGTAGTTTACCTTTGGCCCATCTGGTCCAGGTGCTCCTGGGATACCCTTGGCTCCTTGCAATCCAAGAGGTCCAAGCTCCCCTCTCTCTCCTGGAGTTCCACGCTCTCCCTATCACAGATAGGTACGTATAGGGTTAAAGCATCTGTTTGTTTCTGAATAATTTACCAGCCTAGAAAACAAAGACTGCACCCTCTATAACCAAGGTGCAATTATTTCACACTTCTTTATGGCCATAAAGTTAATTTGGTACTCCAAAGGCTGTGGTGCCTCAGAATGGCTCTTTAAAAGTCTAAATGGTGTTTGTTGACTACCCACAATTTTTGAAAGTGAAATAGACATTTTTAGACATTGTTCTTCTAAGAACCCTCTGTTGTAGTATTCTATATAATAGATTCTAAAACCACAGACAGCTTTGAGCATTAACTGCTCGGCCTGTTCAGCTGCCTGAAAACTGTATCAGAATCAAAAGTAAAACTGTAAAAAAAAGTATCAAAAGTAGTAGACAGAGAAAACCCTTAAAATCTGATTTATCCCTCAGGAATGTGAGCAGATGTGAACTTCCATCCTGATCCATACACATGGTGTAGCTCCGGAACCATCCAGGGTCAAAAGCCCCAGGAAGCTAAAAGCTGAAGCAGATTTTCTACAGCATGTCTGCTGTAAGTTATAAAGCAGAAAGCATAACTTACTCTTGGTCCAATTGGTCCTGTGGGGCCTCCCTCACCAGGAATACCCTAAACAGAAAAAAACATAATGGTGTTATGTCAAACAACTTTGAACTAACAGTTCATATAATTGATGAATTATAGAAACTTGCCTGGTCCCCAGGCTTCCCTCCCTCTCCTACAGGGCCTGCTGGTCCAGGTAGTCCCTAAGTCACAGTGATGAAGAGGATCACATGCTGAGCAGAAGGCTTAGCTACAAATACATAATCAAAATCTAAACGTTTATCATTAAACAGCTATTATTAATAGCTCACCTGGAAGCCATGCATTCCAGGAGGACCCTGTTCTCCTCGGTCACCTGCTGGTCCCTGGAGAATTGGAGTAATGCATCAAGTGTTGATTTGGCTACCTTTTGTGTTGGTGCAATACAAATGTTAAAATACATGCTTAAGAGACTACTTACTGGAGGACCAGCGGGACCGACAGGACCAACCTCTCCTTCCTTCCCAGGTGCACCCTACACAACACGTGTTACGTGATGACATCAGTAAGCTTGATTTTTTTAGAATGTGGAAAGGTGTTGCAGCAATTAATAACATTACTCACTCGCTGCCCTGGAGAGCCTGGTGATCCTTGCTCACCTGGTTTTCCTGGATCTCCCTAAATTAGACCATTATTAGATTTTCAGGGAACAACAAAACAGTAAAAACGTTAAGAATGGAATTTTTTATAAGGGTAACTCACATTGAAGCCTTTAGGGCCAGGTAGTCCCATTGGTCCTTCTGGACCTTTAGTTCCAATAGACCCTGGAGGTCCTGGACGTCCGTCCTCACCTGTTGGACCCTATAGTAAGCATAGAGAACTTGACTGAAATTGATCAATGTCAGCAATTTAGTTTAAATTCTGAAGGCATTTCAAGACAATCATTGAGTTATATCTGTTTGGTCTTATATTCTTTACATAGAGCAAGGAATGTTAAATGTTGCCTACATAATTTCCCAGAGAACAACTGATAATACATTAAATTACCAATTAAATGCAAATTTAGGGCTGTGAAATCTATACTTACTCCGGGTCCTGATTTTCCTTCAGCACCCTGAACACCAGGAGTTCCGGTCAAACCCTACGAGAAACAAGAGGTAAATAAGAATAATGAAATTCATGCATAAGAATTTATCCATCAAACAACTGATTAATAAGTGTATATTAAACTAAGCAAAAGGATTTTTGTTTGTTTTACCCTTGCGCCTGGTAAGCCTGGTTCCCCAGTCCTGCCAGGATCTCCAGTGGAACCCTTGGGGCCAGATATTCCTGATATTCCACGGTCACCTTGTGCACCCTTACAAAAGCATTAAGTAAAATAAAGACATCCATTATCACCTGATCAGTAGATTGATTTATCCTCTATCACGTTGGTTATTGACCTACCTTGGCTCCTTGTAATCCATCTTGACCAGGGAAACCCCGATTTCCAGGAGCCCCCTACAGTATTAAGTAAACAGATATTCTGGCATTAATCCATAACAAACAGTTTCATCTGACCAGTAATAATAGATGTTGATGGAATTTTAAAATAAAGAAGAGAACACATGACTCACTCTCTCACCAACAGGTCCATGTGGGCCTACAGATCCAGGATCGCCTCTAGCCCCTCTCTTTCCCTCTTCTCCCCGAGGTCCAAGCACTCCTTGTGCTCCAGAAGGACCCTACAATATGAAGTACAGCCATTATATTGCATTATTTACTATACGTTCTTAATCCTTTTTCACCTTATCAGTGCCTCCAACTCCATCCAGTCATCTAATGAAAACTTACTGATTCTCCCTTAGGTCCAGCTTCTCCTTTAAATCCAGGAACACCAACATCTCCCTAAACAGAGATAAAGCTTAATTACAGATTGTATCTCTAATTATGTTCTAATCCTCATCTTTAAGGCTCTGGATGATAAAACAGACTCTAAATGCATGTCTCTGAACTCTTCAGTTGATGGAATGGAATTTACATCAGGACGATCTTTCATTTTTCCTATCACATACAGCCCACTGTAAATCTGAATGGATACAGGCACACAATAGTTATGCTTTCTGCTGCCTCTGTTCTAGCAGTACTGGATTATATGTTTATAAACCCAGTCTCCTTTGACTTTGGGTTCATTTGAATTGTTTTTGCTCAAAATAATGACAAATGAGAGAAAACCAAACAGTCATTTTCCAGGGCTAATGGGGGAGTATGCCCACAGTAACCTAATCTAAAAAGTAATTACTGTGCACAGAATTTAGAATTGATTTAGAAAAGTACAAATATGACTGGTAATGAAAGGGCAATGCTTTTAAATATCTGAACGTTCAGCTCAATCTCAGACAACAATACTATATCTGCCATTTTTATTAGGACAGTCGCATCAAATCATGCAGATACTCTTCAAATTCCCCAGCGGATGCTCATACCACACACTGTAATGGAAATATCTCCTGTAATGTCATGCCAACAATCTCTAGATTAACAAGAAACATCCAGTAATTTGCAGTTTTATGAGGGGAAATGCTGGTTGATGAGAGATGCCTTACTGGTCAGAGGAGAATGGCCAGATGTGTTTGACCTAACAGGTAGGCAGCAATGACTAAAAAAAACATTTTTACAACAATAGTAATCAAACAGCCTTGAAGCGCTACAACTTTGTAAGGCCACATTGTCAGCAAAGAACAGTGATCTAAGGCATCTCTGGACACACATGCTAACCTTGCAGAAAATAATAGCAAGTTCAATGAATGAAAATAGAGTAAAATATAATTTCCTTCAAATGTAATAATCAGAATAAGCCAAAGCTACAGACCAGCGAACAGCAGAATGCTTACCACGTGTCCTTTAATTCCAGGCTGCCCAGTGCTTCCCTGTGGTCCTGGTGGACCATTTGGGCCTGACAAACCAACAGGTCCTTGTGGCCCAATAGTACCCTGTAGAAAATAACCACATCCATTTTTGTTTTTTAGTGTTGAGTCTAATGTTAGGCATAATTATTTTGTTACAGGATATTATAATCATTGGTGTTCTGCTGGTACATACCACTGGCCCTTTGGCTCCTGGACCTCCATCAGTACCCATTGGACCCTGTATTGTTCAAAATGAAATACAAACAGGTCACACAAAAGAAAATCTTGATTAATTATGTGAGCTGAAAATATGAAAGTAGATGGAATACAAACTTGTAAACCCATTGGTCCAGATCTGCCTTGTGCTCCAGTTTCTCCCCTTATTCCCTGTGGTCCCTCTGGACCTCTAACTCCTGTTGGTCCAGCTTGGCCCTGTTAAACATAATATAGCTGGTTAGCAGTTTTGATGTAAAATTTTGTAATGATTTCTGATTCCAACTCTAAAGGGAACATATGTAGCCTAGCGGGACTGTGGTAGCCTAGCGGGTAAGGTACTGGACTATGGACCAGAAGGTCCAGGGTTCAAATCCCACCTCGGCCAAGCTGCCACTGTTGGGTCCTTGACCCACAATTGCTTGGATTGTAAGACTGTACCAATTGTAAGTCACTCTGGATAAGGGCGTCTGCTAAATGCTGTAAATGTAAATGTACTTAACAAAAAATGACGAGCAACGTTTGACAATAGATTGTCATTTTCCTGTGTAACAATGGCAAAAAAATTGCACTTTTTCATCACTTACCTTCATACCCGGAGCACCTGGATAGCCTGGCGGTCCATTAGTTCCCAATGGACCCTAAACATAGGCAAAGGTTCAAAGATCAATGTAAAAAATTCAAGGTCTTTCATCAGTCAGTGGATGTGTTGGGTAAGTGATGCCTTACCATTGGACCTGGCTTGCCGACGTTTCCTTGAGAGCCACGCATACCCTGAAATTCAGATTTGAATGTAATTAAGGGTCATATATTTTTATGTGTATTTTGGACAAATTATGTGAAGTTTAATATCAATTATTTACTTCATTCAAGTTGCTTCAAGGCAATAGTTTAGTGTAGAATCAACATTGCTGGAACTGACATAAATGATTGTTGTACTGAAAATCCAGCATACTAAATATGCTTTTTACTCACAGGTGCTCCACTTGGCCCTGGGCGTCCTCTCTCTCCTGGCATTCCTCTTGGGCCCTACATTTGAAATGTATTTATTTTTATTTCTTATTTCTGAAAGGCTGATGGGTCTCTGCATTGATAATAGATACACTTCATCTGTGACATGATGTATAGTGTCATTTTAAATTTGCTAACCATGGGTCCAGGTGCGCCCATTGATCCAGGTCCACCAGATTCACCCTGAGGAGCAAACAAATAAAAACTCAACACTCTGAATACCATATAATTATAATGTAACTAAATTGCATTTACTGCATAATGAACAAACGATGAACAAAGCTGTGTACTTTAGATCCAACTGCTCCATGTTCTCCTTTTTGACCAGACGGACCTTGGTGTCCCTGAGAGACACGCAAACAAAGACATTGAATGAATTGTGCAAAATTAGTTCCACAATCAACCACTAGGGTGCACATCATAGTCTGCAGAATGAACACGAATCTGAACAGGATTTTGGCCCAACAATGAATCATAAGTTACTACAATATTGGGTTTAGATTTTGTTTGTTTAGGGCTTAGCTAAAGTTATATATACTTATTTAATGTATTATATCACATGCTTGCCTTTCGTATTTTGGTTACAGCTGGTTAGATCTGGTCTAGATCCATAGATTTGGTTACATTTATGGTTTCTGATTATTTGATTGTTGGAGTTTAATTCTGTTTCTTTTTGGTCTAACTTTGTTTCCTATCAAGTATCATTCACCATTATTGATGGATGATCATGTGGCACTATAGGAAGAGTAAGTACTGCATAGTTAAGTCACCCAGATTTTTGTCAGATGTTTTCAGTTACTGCTTGTAAAGTTTGGCATGTGCCTTCAGCCCATGTGTTTCCTCCCACATCCCAAATAATGCAGTTAAGTGAACTGGATCATCTAAATTGCCCCTAGGTAAGAGTGAGTATGTGATCCCTGCAATAGACTGGTGGTCTGTTCAGTGCGTATTCCTGACTATTCCTGGCCAGGGATGGGCTCCAGATTCCATGTGTCCTTGTCTAGGATAAAATGGCCACTGAAGATGGGTTCACAAAATGTATTATTATTTAACAGTTTAAACAGTTGAAGTAAAATAGTATAACACAATAAAGTAATACAATATATTATAAAATTATACAGTATATTAGAAATATAGTGTAAAATGTGAAATATATATTTCAAAATTATTAGTTCAAAGTACAATAAAACTCCCCCTAAACTGGCTGAAAAACTGGGAATTTTAATCACAATATTGAAAAATATCACATTTTGTATGACTCCTAATGCTTGAAAATGTGTAGCTCTTTCCTGGAAGAGGGATGACGTTTCTTTAAAGTAGACTGCACCTCAGGTAAGGCTTCAGAGTTAAAGATGACACAAAAAAAAAGGAAAATAGTGTCTTTAGTGACAGGATATAGCACCACTGGTCAGCGCATTGGGCTGAGTAAATCAGGATGAGTGAGGTTATTACGCTCAGAAGGAGAGGAGTTATTGCATTCACTCAACAGGGTCGGGAAAGTTCATGTCCAGAGGCCAGTTCGATGGTTCGTGAAAAGTAATTAATTGACCAATTTACAGTAATAAAACCTTCAAATGAATAATGTACAATATACTCACTCTGTGACCTTTCAGCCCAGGAGGGCCTGGTGTCCCAGGAAAACCTCTTGCTCCCTAAATGCAGAAATAAAGAAAGTAATGTCTAATGTTAATACAAATCCTTCCAGTGATATTGCTGATGCAGTATGATAAATGACTAAAAGACTACCGAAGATCCTGGGAATCCCTTCTCTCCAGAACTTCCTGATACTCCTGCTTCTCCCTAGAAAACATTGGAATTGGAAAAAAAAAACTCGGCTTCACATGCTGTTGCATTTATTTTCAGATGTGCCATAGATGAGCATGCACATGTCTAGACTGGCATATGCTAATTGAATGCTTTACTTACATCTTCCCCAGGCTTTCCTGGAGGGCCCTCTGGTCCCCTTGTACCTGCAGGTCCCTAAAAACAAAGAACATGAATTTTAAGATATTTACATTTAGTAATTTAGCACACTCTCTTTTCCAGAGCAATTTATAGCTCCAGTACCTTAACCACTAGACCTTCTGGTCCATAGTCCAGTACCTTAACCACTAGGTCACCACAGGTACTGGACTATGGACCAGAAGGTTCAGCTTTGAAATCCCACCTCTACAAAGCTGCTGGTTCCTTGAGCAAGGCCCTTAAGCCACAATTGCTTGGATTGTAGGACTGTATCAATTGTAATTTGCTCTGGATAAGGGCGTTTGCTAAATGATATAAATATACTATCTTACAAACGTAGTAAAGAATGGTTAAGGGTCTTGCTCAAGGACACATTAGTGGCAGCTTGACTACTGATCAGACATTCTGATCCGTCATCCAGTACCTTAACTATTGTGCCACCACAGTCTTATACTTGAACTGAGGTCACGTATGTGATAAGAAGCTTACCACACTAGTACCCGGCCTTTATATCACTGCCATACCTTTATAGATTGCAGTGTTCTGAATGATTTGTTGAAGTAATTGATGCAACAAAATGTGAGAGATTTTATTTCTGTCACTGCCATGTTTAATGAAAGTGGAAAGGTACCATACAACCATAGGATAAAGTAGGACCTTGAAAGTACTGTGTTTTGTGTTTCCTGGGGATATACAGCCAATAGGAGTAAGACAACACAAAGAAAGTGAAGGTGGAAATCTCCATGCCAATGATTGATCTTGATAATGTCAGGAAAATGTGGGATGGGTTCAAGAAGAAACATGCAAAACAGAATTCTAAAACATTCCAGAAAGAGAATCTGGTAACATTTGAAGAGGTCAAGAAGTTTGCCAGTTCCCGCCTCCTAGTGCCCTCTATCACCTCATGACCTGACAGTCATGAACCAATGAGGGTCTGCTTGCATGTGATTCCCCCTTGACATGTGTCCAGCAAACCCTTCTTTTCAGATTGCAGTTCTATTATAATACAGCTAGATGCATGCAAATGACTACCACTGATTGGTAGTGGTAACAAGAATACTCTCTCCCATTCTGAAAGCAGGGCAAATTATGCTCTCTTGTTCTCCTGGCCAAAGATGGAAATGGCCTAGTTATGTCCCAACAATGTGTTGCCAACTTTACTGCCATCCCACTTAGAAGCACCATAGTTTCCCTTCAGTGCCGATGTGGCATTGAGCACTGCTGCATGCTTCACATTTTACATTTTGTAAGAGGATATTTTACTCACAACTAATATAAATATCACGGGCACCCAGGTGGTGCTGAGGCATTCACTACTCCACTACTGTGGTAATACGTACCATCTGCCCAGGATCTCCAGCTTCTCCTGGGAGTCCCTGTGGTCCAGCCGGCCCCTGAAGTAAGAAAAGAAGTAAAGTTAATGGTTGCTAGATACCTAAGGTTGAACAAAGTTGATCAGTCTTTTAAAATTATGACTTACTTGCAGACCATTTGGTCCTGGTGGTCCTCTTGTTCCTGCTTCACCCTAGGAAGATCGTTTAATATATTCTGATTATGTACAGCACTTTGGTCGACTTCTGTTGTTGTAAGGTACTATATAAATAAATGTTGATTGATTGATTGATTGATTTAAAAACATTACAATTACAGGGGTCCACCGGCAATAGAAACTGGCTATAATCCAAGACAGGTCAACAAATGGCTATAATCCAACATGGTATTGCTGGTATTATACACCAAACTGCTCTAGGTGGACTGCAAGTCTAGTCTAGTTAGTAGTCTAATTAATTCTATTATATGATATATTGCTGATCTTTTTTGCCAACCCATACCTGTTGAATTCAACTGACTTGCAGCATTTGTATCACTTACTCTTTGTCCAGGAATCATTGCCATTTGGCCTACTGCCTTTGAATCAAATCCCCCAGCCATCTGTGAGGACAGCTGGCCCTAAAAACAAAGAATGTTTAGGTAAAGATGAGGCCTTATTCCACAAAAAGCAAAGAATCCAATGAAATGCTGATATTCTCATAATGTGATCTAAAAGAAGATCTATAACATACTGAACATGTATATAACTGGGCAGTAATATAAACAGACTGCTGACTCATCACATACTGTCTATTTTGTCTGAAGCAATGCATGTTTATTTCTTCGATTGAATTGGAGTTGTGATAGAGTACAAGTTCAACATGTTGGTTTAACCTTTAAAGACTTCCTCAGATTTCCCATAAGGCTGTTCCAAAATGTGCATTGTTTCTGACTTCCAGCCTTGGCCTTCTGAGTCAAATAGCCATTTTTATTATTTAATGCTAGCAAATTTTTAGAATATTTATTGTTTGCAGTACTTACACCAGGAGCATGGCCTGGTGGCCCAGGTTCTCCTGGCTGTCCAGGAACACCAGGCTCTCCATCATATCCTGCTTGGCCTCTTGCACCCTACATCCAAGACATAATAAAAAATGTCATTACATGAAAACGTTTACATATCTGTTATTGTATAGATTTAAGGAAGGTTTCTGCTATTTCTTACAGGTCTTCCTTTGGGACCGGGGTCTCCTCTGTAGCCTGGTGAACCTGGTGGCCCCTGTTAATTACACACAGGTAAAACAAATGAATAAGATTTTTGATCTTGTAATGCTCATATAAATTACCTTTTTTCTCTCTTCTTTTATTCTTAGACTTATATGATGACTTATACAATAACTACTTATCTTATACAGAACTAAACCCAGTCATGGTAATATTAAAATTGTAGTTCAGATCTCATTTTGATCTATGTATTATATTTGAAATCGCAATGTTGCCCTCGCTTGATAAGCAATTCTCACTGCATTGTCAGGCAACATAACATTAGGAGACTTAGTAGAATTTACACTTCAACAAGCTTATGTGCAGTAAGCATGCTTAAGCTGACTCTGAAAACCAGACACTACAGACACTTTCCCTGCCATTTCTGTTCAATCCATGTCTCTACATTTACATTTACAGCATTTAGCAGACGCCCTTATCCAGAGCGACTTACAGTTGATACAGTCAAGCAATTGTGGGTTAAGGGCCTTGCTCAAGGACCCAACAGTGGCAGCTTGGCAGAGGAGGGATTTGAACCCTGGACCTTCTGGTCCATAGTCCAGTACTTGGCTACCACAGTCCCCACAATCTATATTCTATAATGTTGACAAAAAAAAAAAAAAAAAGCTATCTTTCTGTTAAGATAGCTTGAAATACTGAACATATTCACTTTTACATTTCCTTTCTTTGTAATAGCAGCTGTCAAACAATAGCTGTAGGCTGTTTTCATGAGAAATTTAGTAGATTAATCAGCTGGTCATTAAATACATCATTAGTTGATAGATTTTTTACTATGAGTAGTTTCAGAATTTATAAAGTGCACTAGTATGATAAGATTTAAGATTCTGTAACAACTTCTAGATCTCATCATGTGAAATTTGTTCAGGACTGCAGACCTGAACTCGGTTGCTTTGTACCTCGTACACCATAGCCCAGTTTAATAAGCTGTTCGCTCTTAGATTTATCATCTACGCCGCCCAAGGAGGTTGGGTCCCTTTTTGAGTCTTGGTTCTCCCAAGGTTTCTTCCTAGAACTAGGGAGTTTTTCCTTGCCACTGTCGCCCTAGGCTTGCTCAATTTGGGATTGGACGTAGTTATTAGGAGGTAATCTAAACTTGTAAAGTTGCTTTGAGACAATGCTCCATTGTAAAAAGCGCTATATAAATAAATCTGACTTGACTTGACCAAGAAGAGAAATTAAACATCTTTTTAAAAAAATTAAGTATCTAAGCCTACCATTGGTCCTGGTCGTCCTGGAAGTCCAGTTACCTGTAAAATATCACATATATTGTTATCTTAACTTGTGATTGTTTATTATGTGCAGATATAATGTCATTTGAAGTCATACATACAAATGGTACGTCTCCAGGTTCACCTTTCTGACCCTGAAAATATATATGAATTAAGAAACAGGACACAATGGCATAAATTAATAAAACATGTGGTGATGGAACAGTGAGTAACTGAGATATGACAGAATCGTACCTTTTGGACTCTGTCTGAAAATAAAAAAGCACAAAGCAGGTTAGTCATTTGGTGTTCATAAATCCATTACCAAATCAAACAGCAAGCTAGATAGAACGATAAATAGACATCTATTGATAGACAGGTAGAAACACAGAAAGGGAGAGAGAGAGAGCGACAGACAGACAGAGACAAATCAATAGACAGATAGAAGGTAATTAGACGCCACATTGATGGACGGATGGATAGTCAGAGAGATAAACTTAAGAAAACATGGCTGTTTTATGATTGTTTAAAGTGGTAGACTGCAAACCATCTATGTGTCCTATAATTGGCTGAATAATTGTGACACATATTCACGACTCCAATACTGAGTTCATTACAAGTGGTTATCATTTACGCCGTTACCAAGCAACCCCATCAGTTGTGGCACATGTTGCATGCTTATCTGATCAATCATGTCTTATTGTTGTGCATACCGACAGGGTAGCTGTTGCTGCCGCTGTCTGAGCTGTCGCAGACTGGGCAGCATTCGCCTTCAGGAATCCTGACTTTCTCACAGTTGGAAACCTCGTCGCATTGCACGTCATCACACAGGATGGTGCCACTGTCACACACACAGATCCGACATGGCTCAGGCTTCCAGACGTCTCGATTGGTGTAGATCTGACCGTCCTCTATGCAGCTCAGCTCATCGCCTTCATCTCCTACAAGAAATGGCATAAGGTATTCAAGTATTCTTTGCTTTGAAGGAGTCAAGTCTGAAACGAGGCTGTATTTCAAATCAGCATTGTACCACTTGTGAGGGGTCATATACTGAACTTTTAAAAATGGGTGAATAACAAATTAGTGGGTTACATCCAAATTGGTGAGCACAGGACAGGGCACAAGACACAAACTAATCATCTATAATAAAACAAGAGTCTGTAGACTTTCAATGGAGAATTTATTACTACTTGTATCTAAATGAGCGGCAATGTTTTGACCGCCCCAGAATTGGCAGTCCTACATAAACACCACTGCATTGCATTCATTAAAACAGAGGATCACACTCCGGCCCTACACCATTTTTTACCACACCCTATTCACTAAGCAGTGCATGTTTTAGGGGTTTCCCTTGTTATAAGCCATGTCTAAAAGCCTAATGTGAAATGTCTAGCACACGCCTGTAAATCCATAGTGCACTGCAGTGGGTTACTGTTCTAATTACACAGCAGAGGAGATGCAGGTAAGCATTTTAGATACAGGTACCAAATGTACCTCATAATGGTCTTTGTTAATTAGCTGATGAGCTGAATCAAGGATATTTATCTAAATTCACCAGGACTGGAGTGTCGGCTTTATATTCTGAACTGACCACACCTAATAGATGAACAGCAGGTGGCGTCCATGAGCTTCTTGCTCGACCTTTACTGACACCTTAAACATGTCATACCTGTAGCTTGCCAAATGAGAGGAAGCAGCACACATTACGCATGTTAAAGTTTGGAAGATCATTTGCCTATAATCATTTATGTGTTTGATGCTGTTGACTCAGTATAGCGAGTTGGTGATTTTATTTATATTTTACATATGAGACCCTGGAGATGTTAATGACCACATAAAACACAAAGATAAATCTAACATCACTTACACTTAAGACTAATAGAAATGTAAAGTATTTCAGCTGCTCGTCTGTGGCAAACTAATTCATTCTTTAGCCATTCCTAGTGACTGATCCTGCATGCCGTTTGAGATGACAGCAGTTGTGTAAGCTGAAAAAGGTTTGAAAAGTTGCACAGTAACTAGTGATTGTACAGAACTATGCATTCTAGCTATTTTATTCTCTTTGCAATTGCAAAAAAGGCCCCGAGGCAATGAAGTAATACAAATCAACTATTTGACATTGAGGTGTGTTTGATGCTAGAGTTCTGTGAAGCATTTACTTGTGTCCATTGTAACCTGTGCTGTTGTTAACTGATGATTTCTTAGGTTAATGACTCTAAAATCTACTTGTCACTCTGCTTGTCACTGTATACAATCAGCCATAACATTGAACCGACCTGCCTAATGTTGTGTAGGCCCCCAACATGCTCATTGAGGAATGCTCTCCACAAGACCTCTGATCTTGAACAAAATGAATTGAGAGCTAGGGAAGTTGGCGGCCATGTCAAGACCCTGAACTCATTGTCATGTTTCTCAAACTATTCCAGAACAATTTTGCAGTGTTGAAGGAATGGCCGAAAGAGACTGCTAGCATTAGGGAATACGCTTCCTGAAGGGGTGTAGTTGATCTACAATATTTAAGTAGGTGGTACATGTCAAAGTAACATCCACATGAATGTCAGAGTCCAAGGTTTCACAGTAGTACATTGCCCAGAGCCTCAGATTGTCAGAGTTTTTCACTTAACCTGTCAGTGGTTTTAATATTATGGCTGAACGCCTACACATTCATGCAGTTAACATGTCAACCAATCACATGGCAGCAGCAGTGCAATGCTCAGGATCATGCAGACACAGGCCAGTGCCTTCAGGTAATCTTCACATCAGCCATCATAATAGGGAAAAATGTCATCTTGGTGATGTTTATGTGCCATGGTTTGAGTATTTCTATAAATGCTGATCTCATGGGATTTCCATACCATGCACTTGAGAAGAGTACTAAAGACAGTGCAAAAAAAGAAAAATATCCCACACTTATAATATCCTGGTCTTAGCAATATTGCTTTTCTGCTGAAGCACACTTATAGTCATCAGAATTTGTTGCCAACAGCATGAATCCATGTACCCAACCTACCTTGTGTTAACAGTCCAGGGTGGTGGAGGTGATATAGCAGTATGGGGAATATTTTATTGTCACTAAACCACTGCTTGAATGCCACAACTTATTTCAGTAATGTTTATCATGTGCACCCCTTAATGGCTGCATCCAGCATGATAATGCACCATGTAACAAAAAATGTTTCCAACATCTTGCTGTTTAGAGAGCAAAGGAGGCCCCAATTAATATTCTAATAAAGTGCTTGCGAGTGCATATATAGTATAGCAACTAGTCATGCCTTAACAATTTTAATCCTCTAAACCACTGTCCAAATCACTAACCCACTGCATAGACAGGATAATAGAGTAAAGAACCATCACGTCATAATTAAGCACAGAACAAAAGTGGATTGAAGTTTTAAATCACATTTTATCTCTACCTACATTACACACTTCTGTTTTATTTTGTGGTTAGTTATGAGGTAATGGATGTTTATTTTACACTGTAGCATTTAGCACTAGAAGCAATAGCGATAATACATGTGAAGAATGAGACCCTGCTTATTATAGAGGCAGCCTAATGTGCAGATAACATGCAAGCAGGAGGACCAATCAGAAAAGTTCCCCGTGCTACTATAATACGCTGACATTACTCAAAGTAGGTAGGTATGTTCCAACAGGAAATAATTAAAAGGCTTCCGTTATCCGATTACTCGCTATCTGAACCATTTTCCGAAACAAGCTACCCTATTTTTCAGACCATAAGGCACACTTAAAATCCTTTAACTTTCTCAAAAATCGGTTGTGCTTTCTGACCAAGAATCGATTGTAGATGGTACACGGTGCTCATAAATCTGTCAAAATGTTTTAGCACGGCCTTGGTAAGTTACGAAGCTTACGGCCACCGTAGTGCACAGCATCGCGGAGTAATACGGTATGTGCTTCAGCATTAGGGTACCTGCATTCATTCATTCATTTTCGAAGCGGATTTCAAACCCAACGCTATCAGTCACGCAGTACAACATGGTCATAGAGCAGCTGTGAGAGAATTCAACATTAACGAATCAATGGTACGGAAGTGGAGGAAGCAGGAAGACGCCCTGCGCCAGGTAAAGACCAAACTGAGCTTCCGACGGAACTTAAGAGTTTTGTTTCATTTCATGCGCCTTATAACCCGGTGCGCTTTATGTATGAAAATAGACCCGTTAGCAGCCGATCGTTGATATCGCGCCTTATAACCCGGTGCGCTTTATAGCCCGAAAAATACGGTAGATTATAAAGCTTAAAATGAACGCAGACTTTTCTTACAGAATGCAATGAAATGATCAATGCATGGTGCCTTACAGCTTTGAACCCTATTTACAAAAATGACAACTAATTTTAGAGTCTGGTCTAAACTTGAATGTGACAGCATTCTTGCTGGGTGCATTAGGTATTTGGTCAAATTTCAAATCTCGCATAGCTTTGCATCATGGTAAGTAGAGCAGACTGTGACCGCTTAGTGCAAAAAGATATTAGATATTAATAACACACCCCACCTTACTTCCTTTCCCAGTTTGAGTAACTACATGGGCTATTTCAGACAGCTTCTATTATATGTAATACACCTTTCCTATTTCCATAGTTATTTAATGTGACTTCAGAAATGTAAAATGCAATCTGATGCCAGAGGCTCTTCGTGCCCTTACAAGGATTCTTCACAGCACTGAGATGGGAACTTGATCAAACAGCCTTGTAACTCGCATAGCCATGAGTGGATAAGGATGACAAAATATGTTTAACTGCTTCCAGCTATGACAAGACCATGTCAGCATAAACTGTGAGTGAAAATCCAGAAAACAATCAAAGTAGCAAAGGCTGCTGTGCCTTGAAAGCCCAATTCTCAAGTGTGAAGAAGGTGGCGTTCTTTAGGCCTAAAGGGGATTGGGATGTTGTGAGTATGAGTCATGCCAGAGGGAGATGTGCTATGTCTGAGAAGAACCATATTGTGCTACAAAACCTCCCAGGAAGTAAACAGATAAACATAGTGTACGAAGGGGCAGTCCACAGAGAGTGCTATTTGTCATCTGAGACAGTGGAAACATTTTGGTTGTGTAGCTACAGCTTATATTCTGTAATATAAGCATTGTTGAACAGTAACTAAGTAAATGTAATTCACTACTGCACATAAGTAGTTTTTGTGTATCGGTACTTTACTGAATTATGTTCATTTTGGGTGACTTTTTACTTTAGCTCCAATACATTTCAAAGTTAAATGTCTTACTTTGTATTCCACTACATTATTTGAAATCTGTTGCTCCTTTTGGCTTGTGGGTGCATACAAATGTAACATGAAGCCATTAGTCTAGCTGCTGTATCATCACAAAAAAATGGAATCCTTTCAAGAATTTACCGAACACCACGACCTTACTCTAAATCTAAAAGCACTACTGAGTTAATACAGCAGGATAGTCAACCACTGACTCTGGATAATATCGTTTTAATATACAATTTCTTATAGCTTGCTTTATGCATTTCTTTAAAGATTGCATTAGAACTTTCTGTGGTGGGAACTACACTTCACAAGCCAGTCATGAAAACCACAGAAGTGGGGGTTTGGAGAAATTTTCCTCTTTCTCTTCATTTCCTAATGTGTTGCAGACCCTGCAGTTTCGACATTCTGCAGACAGTGACGGCAGTGGCTGCGTTGACCCTTTAAGCATTTCTCCTGATGCTGATTTTCCGGCTTGATGGCATACCCTTGAAGCTACTCCTCATTTTGAACATGTTCAAAATTAGTTCTCGTGTGTCAGGTCATGGCTTTTATCCAGAGGCCTGTGATCAGATGCTCTAGGAATAGTAAAATTGTATTTTAATCCCATGTTTCTAACTCATGTTTATTCAATATTTCACCTCCAAAAAGTAGTGTCACTGTGAAAATGTATTCATTTTCTTTGGATGTGCGAAATCCCATTGCCTCACCCTCCAGTTTCCTGAGATCTAGACCCAGAACAGCTCCACACGATCCCCCAAAAACAAGCTGAGCACGGGGGGAGGTAAACTGTGAAATCTCTTAGCCAGTTCTTGCAAGCTAAAACAAAGAAGAACGTCGTATGTTTTTCCCATCTAGCATATGAATGTTCATACTCTGTGTTCAGGGGTTTCTCTTTGGGTTCCGATTCTAAAGGTTAGAAAATAACCTTGTGGAAACAGTGACTCATTTAATAGCGATCGTCTTTCCAGCAACAACTACAGACATGTTTCCAAGGGAGCTGGAGCACATTTATCACTCACTGAGCTTTGAATTACAATAGCAGATGTGTAAAGTTAGTTTAATTATTCTGTGCTTAGCTGCTAATTAAGACTGCCTGGTAAAGACAGAATTGTAAAACATTATCTAAGGACAGTTTTTTTCTTATAGGAAAGCTGATGATTTGACCTTTATTGATTTTGGTCTGCGATTTGTAATCTTGTGTATCTTTCAAGAAAATTCAACATGATATGATTCTCATCACAGCTTACATTCGATAAGCAGTAGTTAGCAAAACCCCGCAAATGTGCATTGACCAATAACTCAACTCTGCTCTGCTGACATCTGAAAGATTGTTTTGCTCTGCCTATCATGTGTAGTACAGTACACCCAAAACAAATGAACTGTTATATGCTATAACTGTCTAAATAACTGCATAATTGTCTTTATTGTTATTATTTATCTAGTTGAGTGTATGATGAATCAACTATCTAGCGCATTAGCAAATAAAGTGACTAGGATATCACTCGACAAAGACTGCCAACAAATGTGCCATGCTGTATTTATTTAGCATCTTCAAGTAAATGTGTCAAATTGCTGTTTTAACAAAAGACATAATCAAAATAATGGGTATATATTTTTGGAATTAATAGGTTGCTCACCAACATCTCTGCTATCGTTTGCACAGAGATGTCGGATAACGACTTTGTTTATCTTTATTGTCTCTTACAAGGGGCAAGTAAGAGGCCAATAAATGTTCAAAAAGGGGAAAAAATATATTGGATGGTGTAAGTTGTGGTAAAGACTTAAGATTGCAATGGTGGAACCTTGTATTTCCCATGGTTTCTATTAGTTGCTTTAGCACCGAAGGAACTTTTTGAGAGTTCTTAGAACTGTTGGAGAAAGTGCAACCTTTCTACGTGCATGCCAATAGCATATAAACAACAGATCTTTATGGTAAAAATGGAAAACAAAAAACACAAACAAACGGACCGACAGTGAAGTCCAGGCTTTACTAAGCCTATATGCAATGCAATGCGCTTCCCATGTACTTCTCAGGGGAGCACCACGGAGGTCCCTCCCATGTAGGATATGCCATGGAGTGTCCAGTACCCTAACCACTGAGCCTCCAGTGTCCTAAAATGTCTTAATCTGTGTTACAAAAAGCCATGTGTAGGCATTGAATCAACGTAGCCTGGTTATAAGTCGCCTTAATTTAAGGATAATGTCACTGTGGCATAGAATATTACTCTGAAATTTTCTGTCATTTAGCAATCGCTTTAGGAGTCTATCCTCTCTATTCATGTGCAGGAAACCACAGTATCTGCAAATGCTTATCAGTTTGTTTGGTGAGTTTTGTGGTTGTCAGCTTCGTGTGGCTACCAGAGGATGCATAGGAACACAATATACACAATAGCTAAAGCAGAGTGACTTACAGCTGATCTGACATGGTGAAAACCTTGTTCAAGGACCCAACAGTGGTAGTGATGGTATGTGGATGTGAACCGATAACTTTTTGTTCAATGGTCCAGTACCTTATTTGCCAATCCACCTCTGCAGTGTTACACTGATTGAAATTTGGTGCTGAGCACAAGATGTGACAAATGGGCTGAAAGCCACGAATATGGTTAGAAAATGATAGGGAAATTGTCAGAGGTATGACATTCACAATTAGAAACTGAATGAGACACTGAAAAACATAGATAAAGTGTATCAGTGAAGAACAACAAGACTGCTGGGAGAATAGGAAGTGTCTACAATAGAGGAACCATTCTGGACAGAAAGAAAAAAACCTGAGCAATTCATTTTAATTCTAATGTAGGTCAAGGGAATGTGGATGTTGAACAGAGTGTGGTGACAATGGCCATAAAATGGTTGTATTGTAACGTCTGGTGCCTCACACTGTTAACACACAGTAGGTACATTTGATTAAAAAAATAAGTAAATAAAAACAGATGAAAGAGAAAATGCACTGAAAGACTGTTACACAAAATTCTTGACCCTCACACAGTTGCCTGTGTCATAGAAGAGGCTTTCATGAATGAAATGCTCAGTCATCCACACTGCCAGCACAGCACATGCAGTTCTAAGTGGTTTTGAAGCCTGTGATTACACTAAACCAGACCACTGTGGGCAGTGATGGCTGGGTAGTTAAGGTTCTGGTCTACTGATAGAAAGGTCAAAGTTCAAATCCCAGGCCTGACAGGCTGCCCTTGCTGGGCCTTTGAACCTTAACCCTCAACTGCTCCAGGGTTTCCATATAATGGTTAACACCACTTTCTGACTTCAGCATATCCCAAAGCTGGGAGATACAAACATGACAAAAAGTAGTATTATATAACCACTTTTGACTGTATATTTTTGGTCAGCTAATCATACTCAACTAAACTGATGCCAAGATGTTTAAAAGTCTCAGCCTGTTCCACTCATACAGCACAACTTTGAAATTTCCGTGTCTTTTCTGTGGTGAGAATGGTGCTTAGTACTGGCCCTATGGTGGTCCTTTGCAATTATATATGAGTTTATGGATTTATGGGCTGCCAGTCTGTGCTATATATGGGCTATGGCCAATCTAGACCTAATTATCTTTGCTCTTTCTCATATTCTAGTGCTATATTTCAATATCCAGCACAATCACGGAATGTGATTTGCACCTCCAGTAAGGCAGAAGTTCTCATTGTGTTGGCTGACTGACCTCTTTCCACTGTGCCACCTTTCCTCACATACTGGCTTGGATTGGTTTGTCATGAGATGAAATACAGTAAGGTGTACTGTGCCATGAGATGCCAGTTCTGCTTGCACATATGCATTCCTTAAACTATCCCTTGAAGTTTGCACTCTAAAATATACCATATGTAGTGAATAAACTTATTGGAGAGGCCCAGACTAAAAGGCATACAGAATCATCTGGAACCACACAGTTAATAACATCAGCTCAGCCATGTCATGCCATTTATCCTCTTCAATAGGCTGTTATGTGTTTAAAGACCACCATTTTGAGGTAAACTGCTTTTGGACAGCAATGACCACCTAAATTCAGAGACAAAATTAAGGAAAATATACTAATAGCTATGAAAGATTTCAGTCTATTGTAGTGCATTGTGGTAATGCAGAGTATAGCCTGAGTACCCTGTATCCACCCTCAGCTGGTCTCTTACTTTTCAGATAATTACAGTCATTGTGCTGTAAAATCAATATAACGTGTAATCTATGGCATTACACATTTGCTAAATAAACACTACAGTGAAGATTAAAGTGTGCCAAGCAGCTTCAAGAGAAAAGGGATTGTTCTTTTTACCATCTGTGGCAAGTTTGTTCTTTCTCTGGTTATCATCACAATGGCGTTCCTTTTTTAGCAATTCAAGGTAATTACACGTTGCTCTCCAGTTTTATCACTCGATTGTCCACTTGCTTCTCTTTTAGATCGCTCTTTTTGTCTTCCATAGTCTCAACTGAAAATCAGACCATTGCTTGTACTTATGGACTATGTCTAATAAAAATGCATGCAATTCTGGTAAGCTCAGGCACACTCGGTGTATAAACAATTCCTCAGAGTGCTTTAGGTGGTGAGCCATTCCAGGTAAAACTGTGTACTTTTATCATCATATTACATACTATAAAGGCTCCCCAGGGTGGCACAGTGGCTCAGTGGGTAGCACTGCTTCCTCACAGCGAGCAGGTCTTGGGTTCAATCCCTCGGTGGAGAGGTCTGGGTCCTTTCTGTGTGGAATCTGCATGTCCTTCTGTGTGGTAGGTTAATTGGTGTCTCTAAAATGCCCCTACTGTGTGAGTGTGTGTATGAGTGTGTGACTGTATGTGCCCTACGATGGATTAGTGCCCTGTCTAGGGTTGTTCCTGCCTTGCACCCTATGCCGCCAGCTTGGCACCGACTCTCCCGCAACCCTTTTCAGGATTAAGTGGATAAGAAAGTGAACGGATGAATGAGGGTACAGGCTCTCCATCTGTAAGACTGACCTACCTGGATGTAAACTATCAAAATGACCCAGGTTTAGCCCCTATTTTGTCTTTTACAGGATCCACTGAACATAGTTATGAACTAAGCACAAAAGTGATATACATGCTATTCAGGTAGGTACAAGCACAACATTGGAAAAGGGTCGATTTCCACTATATGAACCCTCTGAAAGATGTAAAGTTGAGGTACATTACTGCTTTGTACTGAAGCTCAAGCCCTGTTGTTTTTTTCTTCCTTGAGGACACATTAGTAAGAAAAACAACATAAGTGTACACAGACTCAAAATCCTGTTTGCAAACATGAGAAGCCCTAGAGACAGACCCCCTTATCTTTGCAAGTGTCCTGGAAAGAGCCTGGAGAATAGGCACACCGATTACTATGAACTGTGAGATCCCCCACAAGTCATGTCAAACTGGCATTAACCAAATACAATAAAGAATTATGGCAAGTAGAATGGGTCACTCACCTTGCCAGTAAGCTCTATGACGCTAACCCTTCTATTGGAAAGAGAACAACAACCAACCTCACAAATCTAAGGGACCTGGTCTATTCCAGATATGGCATCGGACCCACTACACTAACTCACTCATATCTATTAAGGGGTGTAGCTGCCCCAGCCAGACTACAGTCATCCATAGTTCCTACCATAGTGGACATTTTTGACAACAGGAAAAACTACATGGTCGATATGTGCAACCTCAATACATGACAATCTATATCTTGCTCCAGCATTAATCAATTGCTCTCCAAAAACATTCCTGCCATGAACATGGCCCAAAGACAGAAATGGCATTAAAACTCCAATAACTACTTAACTAACTAATATTACTGCTTTGTGTTATTGTTTAATTGTTCTGCTATTGCATAGTTGGCAGTATTATTCTTTACTTGTGATTTATTAAAAATATAAAAGATTGCACCTCAAAATTCTATCTCAAACATGTGATAGGTTCAGTTTCGCTCCCCAGAATTTATGACATGACTATAAATCATAACAATAAATCACTTGCTGATTGATGTCTTGAAAGTACAGGGTATTTTTTAATTGGTCAGAATTTTTCTTGGAATCACCTAAAATGATCTTTTGAAAGCCTGCAGAGTTGTGGTTTTTCAGAACACTAAGAGGTTTTTTTATCTCTCTAGCTCCATCAAAAAGAATTGTTTAAAAAGATCAACTATTGAATCGTAGTCTTTTTAAATAAGACAAGGAATTCTTTTTGTGAGAATAGAGGTGATCTTTTTTTCTTTTTAAAGAAAACTGCTCATTTAATAACTTGAATATTTAAACAAAAGCAAATAATTATATGAATAATAATACAATTGGAATAAAAATATGTGAAGATGTCTGAGATCACATGGTTACAGCATTATTGCTGTTGGAACATATTGGTTTAGGATGAGTTTCCATACAATGGATATTCTGCTGTTGTTCTGTAATCTGGTAGCTCATGGTTGTAGATATGGCTTTGAAAACATGCAGTTCTGCTTCCCAGACCATACAAGAGCTCCTCCTTTTAAGTGTCCTGTACTACACGTTAAATAGTACGTAAAGTAGAACCTTTCTGTCTGAATGTACCTCATTCCACAAAATGGTTTGGATACTTAACATCCAATCAGCAGGAGCCTAATTTGATTATTCATATTATTTATGAGAAAATTCCTCCCTCATTCCAGCGTAGTCAATATCTCTCTACTTAGATGGGTTCAGCATAATATTTTATCATGGGGACTTTCTGATTGGTCCTCCTAGCTGTTATGAGCATATTGGGTGGGGCTTTGCTTCTATCATATTCACTTTTATGTATCTTGTTCCTCATTGGTACTACCTCAAAACAAACCTGTAAGTAAGTGAAAGTTCAGGTTGCTCATTGATAGAAGGGAAACAGATGATGTGGATTGCTTTTTTCTTTTTTTTTTTGGATTGGTATTCATTTTAGCTGGAGCTTGTGGCTTGGACAGTGGGTTACGATACTTAAAAACCCACTATGTCATTTTCATTTTCATTTTCTCATCTGCCTGCCTAAACCAGTGTTTAGAAATATATATCGGTCCTAATCTCTTTATTCACTGAAACAGCAAGGACCAAGAATTCACCGTTACTTGGTTTTAGAACTTACAGGGACAAACCGAAACTCCTTTAAAAGTGTGCACTTATATGAGGAGGAAAATGTGTATGAGACATTTTGATTTCACTCCTGGATTCACCATCATGGCAGATGTACAAGTGTTACTGAAGAAGCTTTTAAATTAGATAAACATAGATCAAAGTGCGGTAAACAACATTTTATTTGTGCTATCTCTTCTTCCAAAGACATTTTGGCTTCTAAAGAAATATAGATCACTTTTAATGTTAAGAAAGGCTTTGAGAAACAAAATCATTCTTAGAATAGCGTGAAGCTTTTATCAGCTGAAATTAAATTCAATTATCACAGCAGCAATAGAGTAAGAATGTATGTATTGTAGTGTGCCTGAGCTCCGTGGGAGATGTGCCCCGTCCCAGCATGCAGCACGTGGTTTGATGGGCTTGTTGTATTGGGGTTTATTTAATGTATAATGTGTAGTTAATTAATGTTAGGTGTTGTGTTGTGTTTGTGTCATATCAAATAGCTTGTGGTGGGATTGTGGTAGCCTAGCGGGTAAGGTGCTGGACTATGAACCAGAAGGTCCAGGGTTCAAATCCCACCTCTGCCAAGCTGCAACTGTTGGGTCCTTGAGCAAGGCCCTTAACCCACAATGGCTTGGATTGTAAGACTGTACCAATTGTAAGTCGCTCTGGATAAGGGTGTCTGCTAAATGCTGTAAATGTAAATAGCATTATGTTAGTTATGGTTAAGTTTCTTGGTATGTTTACCGTCATTGTGTATGTGCGTTAATTCTTTTACCTGAGTGCGTTGGGCAGCAATAAATACCGGAATCTTTGCATTGATTGGTCAAAAGATCTTATCAGAGCTTGCAACTTGCCTGTGTGTTGGGGTTTCAATATGGAACGCTACGAGCAATGTTCTAGTGCCTGCTGCTTTTCCTTGTTGCACGCTGTTGCTGCAATAAATTATACCATATAAGCTGGGATATAATGAAGTCTGTTTTTAAGAATTGCCCCATCCCATTTTTCCTTCTTAGGGCTTATAGATGGCATCTAATAACCCACATTTTTTCCCGGAGAATGTATATTAACTGATTTCATATTTCCTGCACTTTACCCAAGGCTATTCTCCAACACCCCACCCCACCCTCTAATGTGCCCATCTGTGTTTCCTCCCTTTTTGCAATTCTGTGTTGAAAACTTTTCAAAGCCTCCACAGCTGGGTTGCCAAGACACTGGCTTACACTGTTTTCTTCTGCAGGCAATGTCCCAAAACAAGGCAATATGTCTTCCATAAATATTTACACTTAGCACCAGAGGAATCCCTCTAACTTCATTATAAACTTCTTTTCCACTCTGTTTATCTTAAAGGATACCCTAGAGTAATGTAACAAGTATTGGACTGGAAAGAAGTATTCCAAACTTTATTATTAATATTATGGATAGCTCAATATGAAATAGACAGTAATTAGAAGGTATGGACTGTGTAGAAGCTCTGGAGTGTGGGATGTTGATTAAGAATGTTATATCCTTGCAAAGCAATATGATTAGCAACTTAGCTGATGCCATGAACTACAGTATTGTGCAAAAGTCTTAGGCCACCATTAGATTTGTTGTTTTAGCTTTGGTGTAATGACCATATACAACACATTGTGGATGACTGGACCTAAACATTTCAAACTTGCATTTGTCAATCCATAATTTTCTGTTCCATCTTCATTCCAATCTTTGTGAGCTTTAGCATATTTTAGCCTGTGATTTCTTGGGTGCATACTCTTCCAAAAAGAGGGATCCTTATCAAGTTTCTTCAGACTGTAGAAGGGTCAACTTGTCATCCTGATGACTAGGGGGCTATAAACATTTCCAGTATTTTCTGCTATATTCTAAGAAAGAAACTGATAAATAATTATGCATGGTCATTATACCATTCCTACAACAATGGCATATCTAACCTAATGGTGGCCTAAGACTTTTGCACAGTATTGTATATAGGTTTGTAGACACAATATCCTTGCAAATGTTCATTGTTAAGCAAAAGGCCGTACATAAGGCTTTTGTGGAGAGACACTATTAATTTGTACAGTCAAAAAAATACGTTAAAATTCCCACTAAATATGTCATTGGCTAAATCTAATATTGAATTCTACTGTATTTCACATATAGCATGCTATATAGGTACTACGTTATCATTATGTCATACAGTATGTAGTAAACATGAAACCATTTGCGATTCAGCCTCACTCTGTCTCACGTTTAAGTTACTAAAGTTTGAAGTGAGTTTAACAGGTATAGTCTATGGTAATGCTAACTGCTAATATTAGCCATGTCATAATGCTATGCACAGATGAAATGTTTGCTATGTAAATGCTCTCATGCTTTTTCACTAGCTACATTCTTAGTGGAGAGCCTCAAACATTTGAATTGGATCATGTTTTTTCTAAAGATCAACTGCTTAAGTGAACTATCTCAGCAATTAGAATTCATAGAGAATTACTGTATATATAGCATATAATTTAGTAACCATATATTTGCATACAGTCAAAGCCAAAAAATGAAAACTGTCATAGAAAGGGTACTCTCAGCATGATTCAAGTTAAGGCGGAAAGAATCTGCACACTGCACCATGAAACCAGTGGTCCCATGATTTAACTACGGAAATTGTATCATGGGGAAAAAATGTATGAGTTTCAGATGCTGAGAACATTGTGGGCTGTAAGTGATTTGAGAGAGAGCTCCTCGTGTCTGTGTAATCTAGATGGCAAAATAAAGGTCAGGTCACTAAACAAGTACAGCAGTGTAGAGGAAAATGGGCCTTAGGCTAAAACATAACTTAATTCAGTGAGAAACTTTAAAGTTTACCGATCAAAGTAGTACACTGAAATGTAATATTTGCCATAGTCCTTATAGTCCATGGTCCTTCAGGTCAGCTTGATATTTACCGGTAAATATATCTCAGTTTTATGTTAAATATACAGTTGTGATCTAATACGGTCAGAACACAACAAGATGGTTAAATGTGAAAATGGTACAGCTGTCGTTGATGCTTGATTGTTTTCATGATCCCACAAAGCCTCTCCTACTCTCAGCTTATGCATACTTTTCCTACTAGTCATGAGCAGCTGGTGAGGCATTGTGTGTGGTGTTGTATGAGAAGCCTGCTCCGGATGGAATGGATTACGTTCTGTAATTCTGTAATGTAATGTTTGTCTTTTGCCAAATATATGCTACAGGGATTGTATAGATAGTCACCTTGTAATATAAAGTCCATAGTGAATACTGGAGGTCACATGGTTTTGGGTCTGCACATAAAGCATCTAAAACTTTTTTTTACACCAGTCAGCATTTTAGTGAGGGAAGTCACATGACATCTTCGACTCTGGCCATTGCTTCAAATGACATGAACGATATGAACTTAAAATGGTGATGAATACTTTACATACTCCCATATGAACAGTGAGCTAACCCGATGGAAATAAATAAAGGAGAATAAATCGTGCTAATCACTTTCCCCTCTCCAGTCCTTATACTTTCTCATAATATCTCCTTGACAAATAAAAAAGTAAAGATAAAACCTTGAGTAGAAACATTATCAAGAATTTGATTTGTAGTGGTAATGTTTATAACTAATAAGACTGATCCATCATGAGCCAGCATATTGTAACATTATGCTGCACACTCCTGTAGAAGCAACTATTTTCTAAAACTTGCGTTTAGGTTTAAAAATTCTGCTAAAATACTATAATACCCACAATAATTCTCTCTGCTATCTGGAACTGTGGTAGCCTAGTGGGTAAGTTACTGGACTCTGGACCAGAAGGTCCAGGGTTCAAATCCCACCTCTGCCAAGCTGCCACTGTTGGGTCCTTGAGCTTAACCCACAATTGCTTGGACTGTAAGACTGTACCAATTGTAAGTCGCTCTGGATAAGGGCGTCTGCTAAATGCTGTCAATGTAAATGTAAGAACCGTCAGTGTTAACCATTTGATTGCTGATGTATTGGGACCAAACTGAACTGAGCAGTGACTATCCCACCTATGCAACAGCCTCTTTCTGAACCTAGACTAGTAGCCACAAACCAAAGTGGACATCTGGAGAACATGCAAACTCCAAACAGGTTGAAACCAAGGGTGTTGAACATTATCAATATTATTGTTAGTAGTAGTAGTAGTACTAGCCTGCTAAATGCTGTATGTGCATTATATTAAATATTTACTCACACGGATAAGCTATAGTAAATTAATTATTATTAAGTACTATAATAAAATATATGAATGCTCTCTGCAACATGTAATTAGGCTTCAATATAAACACCAGACAGCACACAGCAAGCTCTTAAAAAAGGTTTCCAAACTTTCAAGCACCACTGTATCGGTTCAAACCACATTGATCTATCATTACTGCGAAACGAGACGTGTCAGATCATTACTGATTGAAGTTCCCAATCAGATATTTATATTACCTCACCCTGTGGAGAGAATGAAGCAGCACACAGGAACATCCCTGTTCAGATCCAGACATTATTAAACAACACTTTCCACAGGAAATACCAGTCTAAAGACAGTTCTTTCAGAAGGCCAGATAATGTGAGGACACACTCAGAGTGTCAACGCTCCCCCTTTAATAACATGTTTTCTCTAATATCACAGTCTTAAAGGGACTCTAGGCTTTTCCACTTCCGCTTTCGCTGTTGGCATATAAACAGGAACATTATAAACAAGAACAGACATGATTCTGTTACACTTGTTATTCAACTCATGGACCAAATGGATGCAGTGATTGTTTAGTTTAGAATCACTAAAACAAACTTAAAATATGTTTTAGTGTTCATCAGGCTGATCATTTTTAAAGCGTTAATCATTTTTAAACACTATAGACAAAAGTTTGTGGACACCCCAAGAATTGCATGCAAAACACTGGCATGAGTATGGAGTTGGCTCCACATCTTTGCTGCTACATCAGCATTTGTTCCTCTAAAAGGGCTTTCTACCAAATTTTGGAACATGACTTTGAGGTAGGCTTCTGATGTTAGACAGTTGCACTGGCTCACTTTTGGCATTCCAGAGCATTGGGGATGAGGTCAGGGTTCTGTGAGAGCCAGCTAAGTTCTTAATAAAAGTCAGCAAACCAGCCGTCTATGGACTTTGTTTAAGGACAGCTGGGCAGAAAGCTAATGAGCTGACCTGCTGGAAGCAGAAACCTGTAAATGTGTCATATTTAGAGTTTTGGGGGTATTCAGTAAGCTACTGCTTGTCTATGGAGAGTCCAGAAACGGATGCTTTATAATATGAATATGTTATGAATGAGTGTTGAGGAAATAGCAGAACTCAATAATTAGAAGCGGTGTCCACAAACGTTTTTCTATATAGTGTATCTATAGATATGGGTTGTGTACCCAAATTGGTATTGCCTACCTAGGCCTATTTTGCTCATTACAACAGCAGATGTATTCCATAAAAACAACTGACACAGGTTTCAGATGCTGTATTAGCATGAGTATTGGCTTCCACATGCTGTTTCTTAAAAGCATAAAAAACAAGCTAATATAATTCATATATTGCATTAAAATTATATTGTTCTGAGAGTTGCTGATATAAGTGCATTCTATTGACAGCTTAGTATTGCTCTTAGATCATATGGTTATGCAGTGCTTTTGTTAAAAAAAGTTTTTTGTGTCAAATATGATAAAGCACAAATGCATAAACGTGGTGTGATTAATGCAATTCAAAATTTTATTGGTTTGACAGCCATACTAAACACACATGGCTCTGTTTGGATTGTTTTGTATGTTTATAGTTGTGATTTCCAGACACCCTAATGCTGTGTGTTTAACACAATTATAACGATTTATACATTAATGTTTCTGTTCCCACCCTATTTAACCCCAGTTGACAGAAAAAGATTGAATCACTGGATGGTTTAATCCTCTGTTTTGCCATAAAGTACACCACAATATACACCACATTTCAAACGCAGGATCATTCCATAAATGTTAACAAATATTATTACAACAATGTCAAAATGTAAAGGTTGGCATTGATCAGCCACTAGTTGGCAGCACATGCAAACTGGAAGTGAAGCGTGAATAGACATCGACTGTGTTCATTATTTAAATTGTATGGAATGGTGGCAACAGTGTTTTTGTCACCATCATACAGGATACGAAGCGATTGTGTGAATGTATGAAAGATAATTTTAGGAAAAAGAGCGTGAGATGTGATATGATTATTGTTGTGAAGAAGAAATGGGTCAAAAGATGAGAAACGATGGGTTCTGAAAGAAACAGGGATTTAAGAGTTAAGAATTAAGAGTTGAAAAGACGGATGAGAAATTTAAAGTAATTAAAGGCGATGAGGTTTAAAGAAAGAGTGAGAGAAATTACACAGAAAAGTGGTTAGTGGGAGGAAAGCTGAACTCTAAAGACTGAAATAAGCACTTGGGGTTAAAGTTGTAGTGATCTAGGAATGGCTGTACTCACTCATTATTTTGGTTTGACAGGAAATGAAAGGGCAAAGGAATAGTTACCTTGAGTTGAAGAAAAATACAAATACAATTTTGATCATCATGTATCGGTCTCAGTGTTAGTTTGTTGTTTTATTTGCTATTTTGAAGATAATTACTAACTTTGCAGCCATTTTAGTTCCTTGTTCTTGTGATGTGCCATTTCTGGTTGTGTTTGCTTAACTTAGCACAGTGGCTCCTTGACTGAGTACACATCTTGTTAACCTGAAGTCCTAGGCTTGAATGCTGTATAAGCACAGGCTAATTTGACATAAATAATATCGTACTAGTTCAGTGAAGTCTTTTGATGTCCCTTTTTAAAAGGCATTACTCATAAAAATAGTGGTGTTAAGCTGATTCAAGTACTTAAATGTTGCTGGTCAAATATGCCCAGTTAAAACATCAGTCTTAGTCGTTGTGAGCAACCACTAGTCACAACCAAGCTAGGTAGTTTTCCATATGGTAATACAATCAAACGTGACTCATGTAAAGTGTGTAGAGAGTTCCACATAAACGCCATTCTACCACAAAGGGACTGGAGATGGTTCCATGATTTGCAACACATTCTCATTGGCATTTCAAAAACAACAGTCTGTTATAAAACTTACATGGTTTCATTTATCGATGTTCCGAAAGAGGTTGTTTAAGCCTGTGACAGCCTTTTCAAATCCTGTTTTATGAAATGAATGATTTCCTTTATCAGCCACTGTGGCATTTGGCTGCAAATTGGTTTAATTTACTGTCATTTCATGTTCCATGAAGACAGAACATGAGATAAGATGCTAACCCAAAAGCAAACTTTTTATTTTCCTCACGAACAACAAACAACAAATTGCTTGGTTTATAGCTTTACTCTCCTTGTGGACCAGATGTAACTTTAATTTACATCAACACAGTGGTCTGTTGAAAACAGGCAGAAATAAAAAGCAATTTTGTGCTTCACCGTCGGTTCATCTAGCAATAACATTACTCTCTCAGAGTTCTGCACATTAAAGGTGACATATTACACCCCCTTTCCACAAGTTAAGACAGGGTCTTAATGAAATGTGACATGCTTTGATCAAAATATCCCAAGGATCAGGCAGCACGGCATCCTTTTTACCTTGTCTAAAGAGCCCATTTTGGAGCAACTGGTTTTGACTGCATGTTGCTTTAAATGATAATTAGCCACTGCTAGCCATTAATTAGCAACTAGAGCTCCCGCCATAGTCTTGAAGCATGGGCACTACGCAAAATCACTTCATGAAGTTCCCTTTATACCCTGACACTCTCATCACTCAATCACCCAATCTTTACACTCCCAAGCAAGTTTTATTTTTTTTTTTCACTAATAAGGGATATTATTATGTCCAAATAGTTGTTTAGTCCCAGTCATGGGAGTTCTCATCACACTGTGTGGAAATGCTCTTACTTTAACTATTAAATAAATCCTAGAGTTCTACTGGCTTCAAGCTTTTAAGCTTTTAAGTGATCACTGATCCCAGTCATTCAAGATTTTGACTATTCAGCACTACCATTCCAGGTTTTAATAATGTGCTGGGCAGCTCTTAACTCAATTCCAGTCATTTCAGCAATCTCCTTAGTAATATATTTTCCAAGGCCATGGGATACATCTTCCAGCATGGTTATTTAAGAAATGAGAGGCTACTCAGTGTATCAGTTAGAGTTGAAAGAATTGTTGTCAGCTGAAATATATAAATCACTGCATTTATTATCCAATCAAACTCTATTTGTATTTGCTAGAAGTATTTGCGTATTTGAACCCAAACAGCTGAGCAGTGTATAAAGCAATTACGAGTATGCGCATATTACATACTATACAGTAGTATGTCAGCCTATATTAGGCATTACATACTAGACCATGTAATGTTATCACATCAATTTCCTGATAAATACTACAGTATATCTCCCAGTCCAGTTTGGAATAATTTTTCCAAATTTGCTACAACTTTACAACTCAATTTTGAACCTATTCTATGTGGAATTTTTGCTAAAAGCAGTTAACTTACTACCGTTTAGCATGTAATATTCACACGTATGCAGTATTAGCTGCGATTTTGCCAAAAATGTGTCCACTTGGGCTGGCCTGTGCAACCAATAATAGCAGTTCCAATGCTTTTGGCTTCAACATAATACTAGTGGATCCAGTGCTTGAGAGAACAAAGTGGATCCAGTGCTTGTCACCACTTCTTAAATATATTTTTGAAGCTGTTGGTGGAGTTACGCAGATGAACTGTACCATTCTAATGAGCCTTCTTGTGGCACATGAAGGACAGCAAAAGGGCTTGTTAAACGTCATGTTTTCTGAACCAGGCATCCCACAAAAAAGTGACTGGGCTGTCTGACTACACAGTTTGTGGGTTAGTAGGCACTCTAGATGCCCAAATGTATCTGCACAGGCGCTGCATAACTGAGTTTTACATAACATGTCCCCTTTAACTACAGAGTATGCTGTTGAAGACACTGACCATGAAAGAAAATAAGTAAACCACAACCACAAGAACCCAAACCACAGTATAAAGCATCCCTCTGCAATAACATATACTCTTCACAGACTCAAGGGCCGTATTTCAAACTGTGGAACACAGCAATATTTGTGAGAACTGCATATAGTGACAGTGCAGTTCATCGCTTACATCTCAGTCAATATTTAAATATAATATAGTTAAAAAAACGTCTTGCAGTTTACAATTTTTTATGGAAGAAGTCTGCTGATGTTAGGTTGTCTTTAAAAATATATCAGCAGTATAGACAAAGTTTATACAGTAAACTGTATCATGAAAATGTCACACCCCAACTCATGCAAACACATGTAAACACACTAAATGGTTGTTCAGTGATAACGCAATATTAATTTGCTTTAAAAAGCTATGGAGGATTTCTTTCCATCACATTTAGTAGAGTACTAGTTGAACTGTATATAATAGAATAGAATACTGTCAGAACACAACACAATTGGAGAGAATAGCAGTAAACAGAGCAGAGCAGAAACCACATTAGAAAAGGCAAGAATACTAATGAAATACCATCACAAAACAGGGTAGAACATAACAGAATACCAGTAGAATACAACAGAATATAGTTGGAGAACAGATTAGAACGAACATACAATAGACTGTGATCAGAACACATCAGCAGGCCAGCATCATCATTACCTCATCCTCAAAGTATTGGTAGAACAGAATAGAATACCAGTAAAAACAGAACAGCTTTAGAGTACAACTTAATAGAACCCTGGTAAGATTGATGAAAACAGGACAGAATACCAGTGGAATAGAAAACTGGTAGAAGCCATAATAAAAAGCATGTAGAACTGATGAAAACAAGATTTGTAATGGGGGTCCACTCCTGGTCTGGTCATGTGACAACCACACATGCAATCACCACCCCAAGGTGCAGTGGAGGCACAGGAACCTCTGATTTGTTCCGGCAGGAAACATGCCCATCTCAGAAACTGTATAGAACACTAGTTGGTGCTGCAATGCAAGGCATTCACACCTGGACTTTTATGATGACTTCGGACAGCCAACAACAGTCTGCCAGTGAACCAAAACAGAACTCCATACCAGGCAGACCTCAATTCATCAGAGACAGAGATCAAACCAAAGAAGTTCTGCACTGGGAGCTAGTCCTATGCTGACTGAGCACCTCTGGTTCTGATGTATCCAGTGCTCCTCAGGTTGGGGGCTGGGTCTCTAGTTATCATGTGTTTAAATCAGTAATGCCCCAACAATACAAGAATAGCATGAAACAGAATACCAGTAGAATGGAACACCTTTCTAACTAGAACTGATAGCTAGAACATAAAATACTAAAACATGGAAAAGAATATAAGTAGAACAGAACAAAAAGACCCTGTAGTTAGAACACTGAAATACCAGTAGATGTGATGAAAACAAAACACAGAATACTGGAAAACAAAACAGAGTAGCAGTCAAATGCAACATTACACTGGCAGAACCAAACACAAAAGAGAAAACAATGCAACTAGAATATAATATAAGCAGGCACATGCACAGAAAGGTCCCATTTGCTCTCAGACTGTATAAGTGCCCTCAGAACCGCTTGTGTGGTGTTGTAATCTTTGCATCTCTCACACAGCACAGCCTTGATATTAGAACACTGGATTAGATCTGCTTGGGTTTCAAGAGTGCACCTCCAACTCTTGCCCACATCACCAGGGCATTCAAAAGTAATTAGGCTGCTCTGATATATCATTGTGGCATTCATTTACCTGCCCCCTTTATTTAATCACTATGTTATGAATTGTCAGTTTTATCAGGCTTGAGAGGCAGCATTGTGACTGCGTGGTTTCATTCTAACCAAGCGGGAGCTGCACCTGATAGCACTCAATCAGTTGTTTAAAGAACAAGCCCAACTGAATAAACAAGGGCAAGGATAGTACCATCTTGATTTAATGACAGCCTGTAGCCACACCAGAATGTGTAAATAAAGCTGGAAACAATACATTTAATGGGTTTTGATTTCAGGCTGTAGGGTAAAACCAGTATCTATTTCAAACGGGTTATGAAGCTGGATCCAGTGTGCACAGTCTGAGATAATATGGCACCTCTGGCCCTTGCTCAAAGCCCAACAGTGGCAGCTAGGTGGAGCCAGGATTTGAACCTTCAGCTGTTTTATTAGCAATCCACAGCCTTAAAAACGCAGCGCCAACACTACACTAAAATTATACGTTTCACTGCATTTGTTAAGTCTAAAATAAGTTGTATTCTCTGTAACACAATATTACAGACCAGATTTCCAATGCATGTGATTTGTATAGAAAGCTTTCCAAATTATACCACTCTGGGATCTTGTGAAGGTTCATAATGACCCACAAGGCTGGCAGTGTATGATTCATAGTAATGAGATTAGGTCAGTCAACATTATTGAGTGGTTCTCATATATAAATGCCAAATAAAATGTTAGTGCTTGATCAAGATCTGGGCTGAAATCTGTATTTATAGACCTGATGATATTCATCACTGACTATTGTTTGAAAACATCTTAAAGCTGTGGCTTCGCCAAGAGATCATATCATCTGAGCCAAGTTTTGAACAGACTGCATGACTATGAACGGAATCATGGATGGGTATTCATGGGGGAATGGGGGTGGGGGGTGGTTAGAGTGTATAAATTTTTATTTGTAGCTCAATGTTGGCAGGCCTAAGTTATCATTTCATGCTAAAAAGCATTAAAGAGTCCTATATGAAAAGAAGAAACCTTGAACCAAGACTTTCACTGGCACCAAGTTACAATCTGAAGGACTGGGATGGTTTCTAACTATATGCCACGTCTACTTAAGCACTAGACATGATCATCATTCCTAAAATCCCCTCCAAACCATAATATGACAAAATATAGGATCTCCAGGGAAGAATGAGAACATGCTTATTCATGCCATGTGCCTACACAGGCAACAAGCGCTGTCACTTTTCCATGACAGGAATACTGAAGGCAGTATGTTTTTAAGGACTATTTTTTATGCTAGTGATTATGTGATATGTTGATTTTACATTTAGACTCTTTCACCAAGTGCTTGTGTCTGTTTTTCATTAACTAACCATACTCAAAACTGTAGGAGGAATACTCTGGAAGCTGTGAAGCACTGACTACTGACAAATTAATATGATGGCCAAAAAGTATTTAGACACCCCCTTCAGATCTCTGTTATTTCAGCCACACTTATTGCCAACCGATTCAGAATATAAAGCGTAAATGCACAAAAGTCCATAAAGAAATGGTTTACCAACTTTCACAGAGATTTTGATTGGCTAACCAGAGCCTTTTCTCCAATAGTCACCTTTGGAGGACTATGACTATAATCTGCAGAAAAACATGTTGCAGAGGAGATATGTTCAATATGCTCTGTGTGGCCAGCCCACATGATCTTTACAGATAAAAACAGCTGTATAAACACAGAAAGCTTGTGAATCAGTTCAGCAGAAACCTAGCTCCATTTGCCTTCTGCCCACCTTTCCATGTTCTGCAAAGTCACCCCATCTGGCTATCTGTTCCTGTGAATATTACTCCCAACTGGTTAACTATGATTTAGCAAAGACTGGGGATCCCATCATGCTGTTGTTGAAATAATATATTACATGTCAACATTATTCACAAAATATTTATATACAGGAAACTCCCCATTTTATGATTGCGCGATGATATTTCAAGTTCATGATGGGAATCCGATAATAAACATAAATACACATTCAGCAGAAACCGTATTCTGAATTTTGAATTTCAGTTTTACTAGGCAAAAGATATGTAGTGTAATACTCTCCCAGATTCCAATGAGGAAGTCGGCAGTGCGTGGCTGGAGTGATGAGTCCTGGAAATTGTAGTGAGGAAAACGTAGATTTTTGATAAATTATATATATGTGTGTGTATATATATATATATATATATATATATATATATATATATATATATTCTAAATTCCAATACATCTTTAGAATACTTTAGCGCCGGAGATGTTCCTGTACTCGCTTTGCTGCTTCCTCTTTGGTTCTGAAGAGAGTTCACCTATTAGTTGTCGACAATGCTCACTTCACTTTCTGCACGAGCCTAGGCTTATGACTTATGATAATATTAAACGTAATATTAAAGTTGATTTTATTGGAACATCAAGACTACAGAAGGACTCAAGACAGCTATCCTGACCACCTTACACATAACTATTGAACTGACCTGATTGTGATGCAACAATCCAGACTCATGATTTTATTCCTACTTTTAACAGTGAAATCACTTGAAAAGCATTTGGTGGGGATCCAGCGTATGAAGAATCAGCTTATCTCTGCTGCTTATGTCAAAATGGCAGAGGGAAAACACTGATTTGTTTCTAGCTCATTTGGAAAAACTGATGAAACAGGGTTTCTCTATGCATGTTCACCCACCAGCAGTTGTGTTCAGCTTCCTCCCAACATTTGTTTTCTAATTACTGCCAAAGCAACCAGTATAACATCTGGAAGTAATCTCGGAGCTCTGCTTTTTATTTACTTTAAACATTGTTCCCATAGAGCAGTTCCATATGCAAGATCAACATTAAAAATGTATCAGCCACATTAACCTTTCCATTGTGACAGCGCGGTAAAGATACTGAGTTACACTTGAATTCTTTCCTTTTCAGTTAAAAGACTTGTGTTTTTCGTATAGTGTGCTTTCTGTGCTAGAAGCAGAGGCATTACATCAAGGACTCATTGCTCAAAAATGCAACACATGTTTTCCATTAGTTCGTTGTTGCAGACCTGGCCGAGTTCACATATTTGAACACTTAGCTTTGCTTGACAAAGGCCTACATATAAAACTGCAAGAATGATTGCAATCAGTTTTGAGTCTCAAAGAAGAGCATTACTACAATGCAAATTACAATGCGATTTCATGCATCTATAAAACAGAAGACAGGAACATCTTATACAACTATGTTGTGTAATGTGTACCATTCCATTAATAGTATTACCATTGTGTGGTAATAGATTTTCAGTCTTGATAGTCTTAGACATGCTCCTTGGTGTAGCCATACTGTTGGATGGACTTTGAGGTTTTATTCTATTGGATGGGCATTTTTGACTGCTGAAAGGTTGAATGAGAAAATCACAATGCTTATCATACAACAGCTGTGAATGGTGAAAAGGTTGTGCTGTATTCAAGGGTTTACTAAAATTAAAAGAAAAGGTCAAACTTTGATAGTTCAATCAGTTCTATAATTATTACTTAGACCCAATACAGAGTCAAACTGACCGTCCTTTAATACTATAGGGTGTAACAATGAATCGTGCTTGACAAGTTTGTACACTCCTACTAATTATTGAGCTATGCTATTTTAGCAACACTTACTTGTAACACATCCATAATAAAAAAGCACCCATTTCTGGATTCTCCATAGTCAAACAGTGGAAGTGGAATGGGTTGGACTGAATGCTGTAGTGGCTCTCAGTATGAAACATTTATAGGTTTCTGCTTCCAATACGTCAGTTCATTAACCTTCTGCCCTGCCCTTAAACAAAGTCCACACAGAATTGGTTTGCCAACTTGGATTGAGAACTTTGCTTGCTTGCACCAGCCAAAGTGGCTCCATTAGACTCCTTGAAAATGCGAGTCAGGTGTTATTGTATAACATCAGAAGCCAACCTCACAGTTATGTTTGAAAATGTAGTAGAAAGCCCTTTGAGAATCACCAAGGCTGTTGTAGAAGCAATGGTGGGACAAACTCCACACTAATACACATGTTTTGGATGTTATTTTTTCAGGTCATTATTAAACCATGAACATATCAAAGCTGTGATTCTCCATTCTTAATTGAATTAATTGTTGCATGCCTATTTGGCACAGACTAGAAATGTGGGGACTAATATCACATATGAATATTGGTCCTTGGTATCAGATTGTTGACAGTAGAAGCTCAGCTGTTAGGTTTCTGTGCTTTGTTACTAGGAATGTGATTGATAAATCCATGGACCATTTGGTGGTCACTGCTGGGTTACTGAAAATGGCCCTTTAACATCTCGACACTATGATTGGTTTGGAGTCTGTATCAGTTCTATGATTTTCTTCAGGACAAATCTCCACATTTTGTCTTTATTCCCATTACCAAGTGACCCTATCTGTAATTAAGTGTGTCTTTTGGTACCTTTCTTCCCAGGGTACTAAACGGGGTCAAGCCATTGATTGATCAAATGAAGACTTAAAAGTGTCAATTTTCTTGAGTCAGTGCATTAGACAAAGTGTGTCAAAACTTAAAGCTGCAAAACTTTATCAAAACTTGTCTTAGTTAAGTGTAGCTACTGTATATTGGGATTAGATTCCCACATGGTGGAGAAACCTAAGTCATTTGTTCCTGGGTTAATGTCAGCTATTTCTTAAGCACAGACACATTTGTTAACATTGATCAAATTACTTCTCTAAAGAACTGAGTATGTGCTATAAGTTCTGTTACAAGTGTGATGAACAATAATTTTCTCTTTTAAAATGTATGTTGTTTATTGATTTGGGGTATCACTATAGTAATAGTTCACTTGATAGTGAATAGTTCACTAATAGTTCCACACAAAAATTGCTAGAGTTGTACACAACATGGAAAACTACAAGGTGCCCTGCTAATTTAAAGAGTAGATAAGTATATTATGTGGCTTGGGATGGAGCCTTGGCTAGCTAGAATTATTTGATATAGAGACAGAGCAATCTTCACTAATACTGTAGTAAGCACATTACTATTGTACAGTGTAAAGCCCAGAAACTTTAATTTAAAATTTAAATTACAGTGGTACTTGGGTTCTTGACCACCTCGGAGCCGAGCCGCGCCACTCATTTCAGCCGAAACTCGAATTCATCATTGACGATTCAGGGCTTTAGATTCTCAATAGCCAATGCACAGTGAAGATCTCCACTATTATCATTGTTTTTCTTCAGTACTGTGTTCTTAGTGCAAATAAGTCTCCATCAGTCCTAAAAAGAGTTGTATTGACTGTCAACCAAAAGGGAAACAGGAATTGAATCCTCCAGAACACAGGCTGCAGTTAGCATTAGCAGCTATGCTAGCGCCCTGAGTTCACCAAAAGAGTAAGTGTTTTGCTTTTACTTTTCACTTTCAATCCATCACTCACTAAATTGCATGGGATCAACACTTTATTATAAAATAAGCTTTGTGTTAATGATTTTGACCATCTGTAGCTTTATGCAAGTGTTTTAAACATTAACTTACAGGCTCCATTATGACACAGTATAGACAGCTCTACCAAACACTCGTTAAACTCATCGGTCCGTGATACATTTAACTTATTATGGAATATGGAACCTGCATCACAGTCCATCCAAGTCCATCTAAGAATCATTTTGTGATGGGAAACAGAACCAGGCCACAGAGAGTTCTGGATTTGGATTGGTGTTGTGTTGCACTGCCTGGTGGAAAAGTGGCATGGAGAGGATCTAATAGTGTCTAGACAGTGTAAGATGGCACATGTTTTTCAGCTGTGCAGGTTTTTCCAGGCATCATAGCACACCTCATTATGAGCTCTGGAATGCATGGATAATGAGACAATTGCAGTGCCGCATACATGAAGATGTATTTGCACATCTATTCCTGATCGAGCTATCAGATTTAGTGACACATGGCCATCATCTACTTGCATCATGCTAGCACTGCATGCTAACACAGACAAACAGCATGGCTGAATAGGCGCCATGCTTTTCTTTACTCGTAAGTCTATCCACAAAAAGTGCCCTCAGTAGTCATGGAGAACCAAAATGGCCACAACCGCATGTTTACTGAGCTCTTTGTTCTTCCATGTGCATAAAATGACTCTTGTGGTCCAATGGCTCAGCAGCAGCTGTTGTTTTATTTTCACATTCGTCATGCGTTTATTTCTTTACTTTTACAGCGCTTCATTTCTTATCTGTAATTTCTAATTTTCCATATAAACCCTCGCCTTTCAACTTCTTTACTACAAGAATGAACTGCTGTGCGTAAGTTATATTCCAACTAAAGGAGGGATCTTCAGTCTGAGCTGCAAGAGGCTTGTGTGGTTTCAAATTTTCTTTCCGGTCAGTCACTAACCATGTCTAATAGTCTTCTATAGATTAAGATCTGTTGAGTAATGCATGTGATGCCTGACCTGGTCTGAAAGCACTGCCAGGACTATAAAACTGGACCTTGCGATGGTGGGCTAGCGTATTAGACTGCTATGCCCCAAGTGCCAGCCTTGTTTGTACATAGTTGAATCATATCTAATCTGAAGTCTGAAGGGACAGTGACAAAACTCCCTAAATAACATGTGGAAGAAATCTTGGGAGGGTTTTCCTGAGAGATCTTATAAGGGTTATAAGGTCAGAACAGACACACACTCACTGATCACTTTATAAGGTACAACGCCTAGTTTTTACACTCATTAGCTGAATCTCATTTCAGGGGCTGTATCCTTTGGAGGCTGCTTTTGAAGACCGATTGAGAGGCGTGTCTAGGCTGTCCCATTTTGAAGGGTCCTTCATATGTGGCTGAGAAATGCGGCCTTCTTTTCCATGTTAACGAAGGATCCAATGGATGTATCCTTCACCACCTAACATATGTCGAGGTGCATTGTGTGCTGTGACACAAACTGGAAATCTGCTGTAGGAAATCTGCTGGTCTTCACAGCCTTTGGAGGACACGTCTTCATAGACCGCATAGACCACATCTTTCAAATGATGCAGCCCCTGAAATGGGATGGAGCCATTGTTCATTTTATCAGTTCCACTTCCATACAGGAGCACGTTGTAGTTCTACAATTACAGACTGCAGTTCATCTGTTTCTCTAAATACCTTTTTACTCCATTCTTTAATGGTCAGGAACCCCACAGATCAAATACTATTTGGGTGGTGGATTATTCTCAGTACTTCAGTGACCCTGGCATGGCGATTTGTTAGTGTGTGTTGTGCTGGTATGCATGGATCAGACACAGCAGTGCTCCTGGTGTTTTTTAAACACCTCAGTGTCACTGCTGGACTGAAAGTAGTCCACCAACCAAAACTGTCCAGCCACCACCCTGTGGACAGTATCCTGTGAGTACTAATGAAGGATTAGAGGATGACTAGCACACAAACTCTGCAACAAGAGATGAGTTACTGTCTCATACTTTACATCTACATCTACAGTGGAGCAATATGGTGAATGTCTCTAATACGTGTACAGTGAGTGAACACAGTGTTTTAAAACTCCAGCAGCACTGCTATGTCTGATCTACTCATACCAGATCAACATACACTAACACACCACCACCACCATGTCATTGTCGCTACAGTGCTGAGAATGATTGGTGCTGGTCCTGTGGGGGTCCTGACCAATAGAGAAGAGAGTAAAGTATTATTCTGCTTTACATAATAAAGTATGTAGAGAAACAGATGGACTACAGTCTGTAATTGCAGAACTACAAGTGCATCTATATTGTAAGTGGAACTGAAAACTGGATAATGAGTGTTGAAACAAGGAGGTGTACCTAATAAAGTGACGGCGAGTGTATTTTGACTGTTGTAATAATAAAAGACGATATGTTAAACTGAGATCTGAGTCATATTACATAGGTTCGTGTCATCATGTAAATGGAATCAAAATGTGAACTGAATGAAAAATGCCGCCAGTGCTAATTATAACATGGTGTGAAACAATACAATAATGACATTATTATTAATTTGACCATGATAGCAACGTATTACAGCTCAAAATGCTCCCTGATACTGTCATTTACCACCAGGTGGCGCCATTAGCCTCATGGGGTGCTAAATCCAATTCCCTAAAGTGGCAAAATAATTGCAATTGGCTAAAAATAACATTCCACAAAATTCACATTACTTCCAGTGCAACTCCATGTGCCAATGCTGCGTTATCTCGAGTCCCAGGCCTGTGTTTGAACAGCTTGCTTTAATTTATGATCAGTCAAAGGAAAAAGTGACATCATATGTTTCACATCTACTGAAAAGCACAGCCTGACTGAAGTAATAGCGCTCAGGTGTCCCTCGGCCCAGACGTGGGTTTTTCTTTTTTCTTTCTTTTTTCCCCCCTTCTTCTGGGTTGTTCTTGTCTAGCACCGCCCTTGTAACATCTGCCCTGGATTTGGATGCAAGCTGTGCTCCCTATGAGTTGAGAAGCCAAATTAACTCAGAATGTGGCATTTCAGCTCAACTAAATATCAACTAAATTGGTAGAAAATGCTGGTCTTTGTTGTGATGTTTTCATTTCGGATGGGCTTCTACTCCATTAGGTAAGTCCATAAAGAAATGGTTTGCCAACTTTGATGGATGTGAAGAGAGCACAGTGCAGAATGATGATACTCAAGCGCCAAAATGCCGTGTCAAAACAGGATCCACACCATCCTGCCCTCATTCCCCCAAGGGTGATTAGAAGACAGCAAAGTAACTGCTAATTATTTGCACCATGAAAATGGCATGATTTACCAACGTTTAAAAGTTATAAGCTCTTCCAACATACACAAGAAACTTTCAATTCCAGAAGCTGTCCAGAGTTCACTAGTGCAAGAACACAAGTACACAAAGGTTTCCCCAAATTACAGCATCTCTGTGACTTTTTGCATCATGTGATGTGCCACTAAAAAGTTATTACATTACAAATTACACCAAACAGTAAGCTAAAACACAACTAATACTTACCACTGTTCCCATCTTGGCATCTCACAAACAGGACTTGTGCCAGTGATATAGCCAGTAATAAGCAGATCCTGGATTGCACAAAGCTCTTCATGTCTATATCCAAGACATGAGCCTAATTTGTGCAAAAGTTAAGGTGAAAGGGGAAAAGAATCCAAGTTTATCCCTGTACCATGAAGACAGACTGAGGCTTCTCCTACTCTGAGGAACAATCAGTCCCACCCCAACTCTGTTCTTGTTCTCTCTCTCTCTCTCTCTCTCTCTCTCTCTCTCTCTCTCTCTCTCACACACATACACACACAGCTTTAAAACAAGGAAGAATGCTGACCACCCTAATTTTCCTCCCCTTTTTCCTCTGTGCTCTCTCATAACCATCCACTCACAGGCAGACATGTGTGGTCGCATGGAACTCGTCCACAGTACAATTTCTATCTTTCTTTTTCATTTAGCTCTTCTGGTGGTCTCGCTTTAGTTTTCCTTATTTAAGGAGATTAACCAAAAGTAACAGTTATTATACCTGAATTTTATCTTTGCTGTTTCTACAGCGATTGTCACAAAGCAGAACTATAAACTAGATTTATGGCAGGCTTAAGGGCACTAAAGGTTGCTGAAGGTTGTTTTACGAGTGAACAAGAATAGTTTCACTTGTCTTGACACCTACAAAATGGACACAATGCATTGTCATATCACTGATTAGGAATATAGAATGCTGTAAAACATTGCAGCAGCCTAGTTTGTTGATCCTAAGGTGCTAAGGTGCTAAGGTGCTGTGTGATTGTGTGCATGTGTGCGCATGTATGTTGGGGGAGTGTTTTCCCACAGGCTATTGTTTTTGCAATAAAAACCCAATTGTGACTTGTTCAGTCTAGCTCATTGTTCCTCCCAAAAAATCGGCAAAGGAATCCAGACTCTATTCAGTATCGTCTGAAATCCTCTGGAATTCAGTTGCCGATTTTATGAACTGGATCTCACATGTGGAGCAGATGTGCACTGATGTGTGTAGCATAGACGGAAATCGATTGTGTAGCGTTATTTAGCTTTATGTGTGTGTCTGAGGACTGTACAAGGTATTTCTCCACCAGCTGTTTTCATTTGCTTTAGATGATCCTGGGCTTTACTATCACTTACATTCCAATGGAAAACTATAATGTTACAGGAGAGGAGTATTTAATTACATTTACATCTGGTACCCTGGTGTATTTGGTTGAAACTCTTAGAGAACTGAAAGGAGTCTTTCTAAGCATTCATTTATTTTGTTTGTCAACCCTTGAGAAACTTTTCTATGAGTGTACAAATTACATTTTTAAGTTAACGGGTGAACCCCACTATCTAAATAGGCCTTGTTCTGAAAAATGGCTGAAATATTTGGACGGCAGGAGTCCTATTTCCACTATTTCTTATGGGAAAAGTCCTACCTGGTTCCAACATATTCCAATTACTCTAATATTATTAATGATGTCAGAATAAGCCAGCACCATTGACCTGTTATCTATGTATTGGGCGGGACTTTGTCTCTGTAGTGCGTTTACTTCCCCCCCCCCCACATATCTGTGTGTGCTTGTGCATTCTCCCACTCAGATTACTGCCTACCAAATGTTTCTTGCTCTAAATGTGCTCTGCTTTCTCACAGCAAGTTACCTGTAGCACTTTGCCTTATGTTATAACTGGATAAACAAAACGTACGCTGCTTAGGGAAGTGGAGGATGTAAGTACAGGCAAGATGCCATTCCAAACTCTGTCTGCAACACTCTGCTGATATGCACTCATTCAGAACTGATGTTTTAAGATCAAGTTTTCAGGATAACCATTTGCTATAATGGGAAGTAGCAATTTGGATATTGGGGTAGTGGATTAAAATGACAGATCAGTCATAGTGGAAGTTCTAATAGTAGAACTCGACTCTAATGGCTTGTTAAAGACTTCATTAGGAAGTACACAGATGAGATTCCGTCTAATTTATATTAATATCTTTCTCTGGGATTTTCTCTGCCCTCTTGAAAAAAATACCTGAAGAAGTGGTTTGACATACTGATGGAGAACTTGGCTGGTGGGAACAGATCCTTTAACTCCATCACACCTTAGAGTTGAACTGGAATGTGAGCCTGGGTTAAGCCAGGGCCTTTGCAGACTCCACTTTAATACACATTCTTTCATGCGATTTTTTGGCTGTCCACAAACTTCTAGCTATTTAATGTACTTGTTGTAGAGCCAATTGCTCTTTTCACATTTATAAATAAATGGCAGAGAGTAGTTGCACAAGATGGTGCTTGTTTGTTTTATTTAACGTCACTATCAGTTAAATTTGTATTACCCTTGCACACATGTCTTTGGGCTGTGGGAGGAAACCAGAGTACCTGGAGTAAACCCACGTGGAAATGGGGAAGTCACTGCTCCTCCCTGGGATTGATCCCAGGATCTTCTTGCTGTGAGGTGGTGGTTTATCCACCAAGGAACGAAACAACCTACACAAGATGGTGCAATTTAATGTCCAGTATAAACAGCCTGGGCACGACATTTGTTAAAGGTCTATCTAAAATACAGTGGTACCTCGATTCTTGACATTAATTCGTTCCAGAAGGCTTGTTGAGAACCGAAAATGACGAGTACTGAGAAAAGAAAAATCAGAAGGAATAATGTAAATTGAATTAATCCATTCCAGACCCCCAAAAATTCCATACTGTATAAGGCATTATATGCATTAATGGAGTTGTATTGTACAGGTGCTCCCTGATTTATGAAGGGGATATGTTATAAGTTAAATGTATCATGAACCGAGGAGTGTAATGGGTGTTTAATAGACCGGTCTATAGTGTATAATAGTGGAGCCTATGATAAGTAACCACTTACATTAACCTACAGTTGGCCAAAATCATTAACACAAAGCTTATTTTATAATAGAGTGTTGAAAAATCCCATTTAATTTAGTGAGTAATGGATTGAAAGTGAAAAGTAAAAGCAAAACACTTACTCTATTGGTGAACTCAGGGCGCTAGCACAGCTGCTAATGCTAACTGCAGCCTGTGTTCTGGAGGATTCACTTTGTTTCCCTGTCAGTTGGCTGTCAATCCTAACCTTTTTAGGATCCATGGATACTTATTTGCACTAAGAATACAGAACTGTAGATGTAAAAATAAAGAAAAACATGATAAACACAGATGTTTACTGAGCAACGACTATTGCGAATCTAAATCACTGTGTACTGAATCATGAATCTCGAATCATGAATCAAATTACAGCTGAAACAAATCGTGTGGCTCGATTCGTACAAGTTTAAGCAAGTGCTCTGAGTACCGAGCAAACGCCAAAAACCGAGACAAACTTTTCTAGTCAACATGCGTCGAGAACCGAATTTGACGAGAACACACAGCTCCAGGGATCTGTCTTTGCTTCTCATCTCAGGTTACTTTCTATGAAGAAATTTGGCATGTTCATGTTGGCTTTCTCTAGCTATTGAAGTGTCCTCCCACCTCTAAAAATACATGTCAATTGGTGGAGTGGCTTCTGTAAATATCCCTAGATGTGAGTGACTTTGAATTAGCGATTAGGAGCGTGGTAACTTGGCCAGGATATGTACAGTATACCAGCATACAGCATGTTGTGTTTTGGAAGCAAGTAGGTTGCTTCCATGTTTCGTGTTGTTTCAAGTTGGTTTATACTGGTTAATGTTGGTCTAGGACTGGTTTTACTGGGGAACTTTCGGGAGTATCCTGCATTTTAATAGGAGCTCCCTGACGCCTGCAAATTATAGACAATATAATTTATTTGAGAGTGAGGAAGTGAGAGAGAGAGGGAGAGAAAGACACACAGACACACAGTAAGAGAATGACAAAGAGAACATCCTGATTGGTCTCTCTTGTGCTTAGTAGACCTATGAGGTTTCTCTGTGGGCAGGGCTTTACAGTCTATCTCTCTTCAGCACTATGGCAGAGTGTTAAAAAAAAGTAAACCCCTGACTAACACTAAAGTGATTCCCTGCTTGATACGCGTAAACATAGTGACAGTGTTGTATAATCACAATTTGACATCACCTGTTTGAAATCATAACTGTAGTTTTCTACCTCATTACTAGCCATAAATGACCCCCACCCCAACTTTTTTGGAAGGTGTTGCAGGCCTGAAATGCAGCAATGGATGTTTATTAACAAATAAAATGAAGTTAACCAGACAAAACATTAAATATCCTGGGTTCACACTGTCTTGTATTGTATTGCTTCCAAAGCAAATGGCATGTATTAATTTCATTCATTCACTCAATCATGGTGTTTCTTATCTGCTTAATCCTGAACAGCCCTTGAATTTTTCAGGTCTGAGAGTGGGGGGTTGGGGGGTGTCTTAATGCTACCTTCCTGAAATTAGGTTTTGCAGGGTGGTATGTCTGAGATGTGCCATCTAGTTGGCATGGCTTGCCACAAATTTGAATGACTTGTGATAATTGGCTTGGTACACAAGCAATAATGATTAAAATGTATTGGAATAATCCTTTCCTGCCAAGTGAGTGTGTACTGACATCTTGCTTCTACCTACCATTTTCCTCCCATAGCTGGTGAACTTATGTATTTTTTTCATAAGATACTGACTGATGGCCTTATTTTATATTGAATTAGCATTTTGCCCAAGAACCTTTGTCCAAGCCTCTCTACATTGGAGAATTATGGACACTGTCAAATATTTTATTACTTCAATCAAGCATTTCTTTCTACTGCTGCGAGATAGTACCTGTCTGAATGAAATAATAATTGTAATCTGTCATTGTGAATATTTAAAAAAATATCTGAAGTGTATGAATGCCACATTTTGGGAGCCCAAAGGGTTAGAGTACTCTCCACCAGAGTGTTTGTAATACATTCAGTGGAGAACGGACAGAGAGGGCGGAGTGGTTCAAGTGAGCAAGAGATGAAGGAGGGGACAGGGTCTCTAAATGGAAAGCCAGCTGTGCTCTCGCAGCTCTGGCCATAAATGGTGTGGCCAATAGCCCGTCCCAGGCTCTCTACACCATCGTCTGCAAGGAATCGTCTTGTTTTCTTCTAGGAGAGCAATTGGAAACCTTTATAATGGTGCTTAGTGAGATTGCCAGGCAATTGGTCCTCAGAAACTGTAGCCAGAGGGAAGGTAGAAATCGCAGAGCCAGACATCAGAATGAGTTATGGAGTGTTCGTTTGCTCTTGTACACTTTTGTCTGACTTTCCCTGGAGTTACCTGAACCATTTGGGCTCTTATTAAGGTGCAAGAAAACATGTTCTTTTGTGGAACAGCCTTTGTAAAACCATATACAGGTAAAAGTACAGATCACTGAAATAAGCAGTGTCAATAATTTATCATTGCCTGTCGAAAATTAAATTATCCTTGCCCGGGCAAAAATAAAAGTACTTTTAACTAATAACTAGTACTTATAACTAAGTAATGTGATCTGAGAGAATCAGTGGAACTCCAATTATTTCATGATTACTCTTTTAAAAAGGCATCAAGAGTACATGGCCAGAGAACATAGCAAAGTTGCATAGTCAGAGCAACATAGCTGAAAAAAGACAGATCATATCCTTGCTTTTATAAGCTCTAGATTAGACTTCGGTAATATATTGACAGCTGGCTGCTAGTTCCTAACCAGAATAAGTCAGATCACCCATTCAGATTACACTGGCTGCTGTTTTCATACCGACAAAGAAGTCTCACTAATGATGCTTAAATCCCTAAATGGTTTAGCTCTAGCATACTTTGCAGATCTCTTAAAGCAGTGTAGCCAATCAGAAGCACTTCATTAAGAAAAGGACAAACCTTTTGTGAATGTCTAGGATCAGCTGTAGATCAGTTGGAATATGGAATATGTTCTTTTGTTTCACTCTGGTTTAAGCTTGAGATCAGGTAACATTAAAACCATCTGCCTAATATTGTATAGGTCCACTCATGTTGGCAAACAGCTCTGACCTGTTGAGGCATGGACTCCTTCCTGCCTTGCAAATTGTGTTACCGTTTTCCAGTGCTTTGTATGTAAATAAGTAAATGAAGCTTATAACATGACTAGCTCCCATTTAAAACTACTTCTAGCGGTAGTTTAAAATGGGAGCTAGTGATGTTATAATCTTCATTTACTTATTTACAGTTAGTTCTGTCATTACTTAAGAAGTATATGAAAACAAAGAAAATGGAGCATGTAAATATCCACCTCTAAGCTTACTGTTGGTGTGCTATTTTCTTAAAACTTCTAATTGCAACAATAAATTATCCTGCTGACTCAAACATATATTAAAAACCACTGGCCTTATATTATGCATGAAGCATTGATGAAAATCTAAAAGAAAGCAAAGCAAACATGCTCAGTAGGACTAAAGAATGATGATGACTCCTGAACCCTATGTCCACTGTAGAACAGTGATAGATTTACGCACAGGAATGTCATCTGGAGAGAAGCCAGACCCACTCAAGTACTGACTAGTATCACATTTCCCCGGTAAACAGATTATGCACAAGTGCAGAAGCTTGGACAGAGATATCACTGTGATTGGAAGTTTTCCACTGCACATTCGAAACAGGTTCAGTACGAACAAGAACCAATGAAACTTGGTATACTAGTTAATTTTCCACCAATCTGAGAGACAGCAGTAATCATCACAGTAATGAGATTAAATTGACTGCATAATTATTGAAGTCCACAACAAAAGCACTGTTACGTTCAGCACAGAAGTACTTAGATTAAATCAGTTTCTTTATCTGGTTAACCACATGAATAGTAATTACTGAAGATATAGGGCTTTTACGTTTAGTCAACAATAACAAAATGACAGAAAATTTGTGCTGAGATGAAAATTAATTATCAAGATACAACATACAGTTGACTATTGAATCTTTTTGTTTATTCATGCTGAGTCTCTGGTGTGAAATACCATGCTGGTATGATTCTTGAGCAATGGTATAGGTTGGGAAATAAAATAGCACAACATTGCTTTTAACAGAAGAAACACAGCGTAGAACTGGAACTGTAATCTTTGGTCATATAAATGGGACCTTTAGCAATGTGAAAGGAATATTTCGTATTGAAAAAGAAACTTTGGTACTAAAACTGGGGACTTTTGATAATGACAATGGGATCTGTGTTACAAGAATGAGAACTTTTGGCTATAGAAATAGAAAGATTTGCTGCTGGTACAGTTACATTTTCATCATGCAACATGAACCCCTGGTAATAAACTGGCAAAATTGCTATTGTAACAGAAATCTTTGTCACTGGATATGTTGCCTTTGGTATTTGAATGGAAACCTTTAGTATTGGAATCAAAACCCTTGGCACTGATAAACAGAAACCTTTAGTCATGGAAATATGACCTTTGGTAACGTAGCAAGAATCACTGTTACTGGAAGTGGTATGTGGTATTTTATGACACTGGGACATCAGGTGCTAGAAGTGAAACCTATGATATCAAAACCTTTATTATTAGAATGGCAATGCTAAGTTATGACTGACTGACTTTTGGTTCTGTAAGAGGAACTTACTGAAATTGGCGCTTTTGTTATTGGCAAGTCTAGCTTTGAATTGGATTGGTTCAGAATTGCACTTGGAGTTCATACAAAACAATTGTCATTCTCGAGTTCACAAAGATGTCAAAATACACTTTTATTACAAAAAACAGCTAATTCAATCTTTATTATCATTTATTGTCTTCGTTACCATGTTGATCAAGAGTTTATTCTTGACAAACCTCAGCAGAGTTTAGTAGCTTTGAGCATAGAGCCATTTCTGTTTGCTTTTCCCTAGATTTGAAACTAACCAAGGTAATGGACTTTGTGTGAAATTATAACTTAGCCTAGTATATGTTTATGCAGCACCATGATCATCAACACTAATGACAGATGGGCTCAGTGAAAGATTTATAAAACAGAGAAGCAAAGAGTATACAAATGTCTGAGTTCTGTGCACCATACATAATACATGTGGGAAAACACAAGAAAACAAGAAACGAACAAATAAAGACATGTGAAGACAGAAGGATAGCAGTTTGCTCGTCTAACATGGGAATGTTTCCAAATTATGATGTAACAATTCTAGAGATATGAATTGAGTGAGGTTCATTCAGTTTTTATTTGTATGGTGTTCTAACCATAGAGCCCTGGCACAAAACAGATTTATAGAGTCTAGGCCACAAATGAGCAGTCCAGAGGCGACAGTAGCAAAGAAAATCTGCTTTAGATGATGTCACAAGAGGCCTACAGGAGAATCGGGCTCAAAAGGGGAACCCGTCCTCCTCTGGGTGATACATTATAGAAGGATTTAGATATTAGCTTGTGATGGAATACAATCATACAGCGTGAAGGCATACTGTGTGGGGAAATATAAAAGGCGTTAGGTAAATCATATTGTGAATGTGTTTAGGATAACTACAACAGTGTTTAGTTGTGCCAGAACATCTTTGGAAGTGCAAGAATTTCAAATGTCCATGGGGGATTATTTATTGCTGCAGGAAGTGCAAATGGCTCCAAAATGAAAAACCAGCTGGAAGCACATGGGTAGCTCATCAAGGTTATCCACAACAGTCAAACTGTAGTCAACTGCAGTCTTGATGTCTACACTGAAAAGTGTAACACTATTATGATCAAATGGATTATTAGATTAGTTCTAGGATTATGTAAGTACATGTTAACACAAATATCTAATCAGCCAATCACATGTCTGCAACTCAATGCATTTAAGTATGTAGACATGGTGAAGACGACCTGCTGAAGTTCAAACCGAGGGGAAGAAAGGTGATTTAAATGGCTTTGTGGTGATAGACAGGCTGGTCTGAGTAGTTCAGAAGCTGCTGATCTACTTGGATTTTAATGCATAGCCAGCAGTAGGTTTTACAGAGAATGGTCAGAAAATTAGAAAATATGCAATGAGTGGGTGTTCCCTTAGGCAAAAATGCCTTCTTGATGCTTGAAGAATGGCTAGACTGGTTCAAGCTGATAGAAAGGCAACAATAAGTCAAATAGTCATTTGACGATTTAGTCAGCCACTCCTGTCAGCTAAGAACAGGCAACTGAGACTACAGTTCATACATGCTCTCCAAAATTGGACAACCAAAGATTGTTGCCTGGTCTTTTTGTTGTGACATCTGGATGGTAGGGTCAGAATGTGATGTAAATAACATGAAAGCAAGGATAGACCTAGCCTTGGTGGTGTAATTGTGTGGAAGACATTTTCTTGGCACTCTTTGCATCCCTTAATACCAATTGAGCAGTTTATTATATGCCACAGCCTGCCTGAGTAGTGTTGCTGACCATATCCATCACTTTATCACCAGAGTGTACCCATCTTCTATGTGCCATATCACAAAGCTCAAATCATCTCAAACTGGTTTCTTGTACATGACAATGAGTTCAGCCAGGACCAAATCCAACAGTAAGTTTGGTGGAGTAGGGCCAAAGGTCTGGGGCTGTTTTCTAAGGTTTGGGGATGTCACTTGGTTCTTCTCAGTGAAGGTCCTTAAGTCCTCTCAGTGAATTGTGTTGTTAATGCTGCAGCATACAAAGACATTTTAAACAAATATGTGCTTCTAATACTGTGGCAGCAGTTTGAGGAAGGTCCTTTCCTGTTTCATGACTGTAATCGTGCAAAATCAAGGTCCATAAAAACATACTGTAGTTGGACAGGTTTGGTGTGGAGGAACTCCAGTGGCTTGCACAGAGCTACTGTAGTGAACACCCTTGGTTGATTGAAAACCAATTTTGTTTGTTCTCATCAAACATCAGTGCCCTATTCCCATTCCAAAATCTTGTGGAAAGCCTTCTTATAAGAGGGAAGTCTGTAATAGAAAAATAGCCAAAAATTAGTGGCATAAATACATTAATTTCCATGATTTTGGAATGGGATATCCAACAAATTCATATAGGCGTGATGGACAAAGACCCTTTTACTTTTTGGCAGACATATTTGGTTTAATATTTCTCTTAACTTAATCCAACCCTAAACTGTAAATGGGAGCAAAAAATTATCACTATTCATGTGTAGCAATGTATTTATTCAGCCTTAACTATTATCACTTTAAAGTTTGGAATTGTTTCAAAACTTCAATTAGTCAGAGAAAATGAGACTACTAGACAGCCTGCTTGTTAGTCTGGAAAATAAACAAAACGTAAATGCAAGTACCAACACATCACATGTCTCACCAAAGTTGTATAAACTGCACGCTCCGCATTCACTTAGTGGCCGTGCTGTTTAGTTACTTTAATCACGCATGTGTTTCTGTCCTTTAACTCATGGATTTGCAGCTAGCTTTATGGAGGGTGGAGACATTTAGTAACTGTCTCCATGCGCATAACTGCCAAGACCTACTATAGTTCCTGCTTTTATTATGTCCTTTAAAAGATGATGTATGCATTTATGTTTCTAATACAGTGTTCTTCAAGTGTTTCCTCCAGTGCATTTTATTTCAAATGAACATGGATTCATGTATTCTGTCTACTAGATTTAGAATTTTGTATAAATGACATTAATGAACAAACAGGTTAAAATGCTCTGGAAGATATGTTTTGCCTCAATCACAATGGGAGTACAGTGGTACCTTGGTTCTTGTTGTTAATCCAGACCCCCAGATTTGTATGTTCAGGTGCACCTACAAAGAGGATCCATCATCCATCATAAGTCAAATGTATCATGAACTGATGAGTTTAATGAGTGTTTGATAGAGCGGTCTATACTTTATATAGTGGAGCCTATGATAAGTAATGAGTAATGAGTAAGTTCATGTTTAAAACACTTACATTAACCTACAGTTGGCCAAAATCATTAACACAAAAGCATTGTTTTATAACAAAGTGTTTAAATATGTCATGTAATTGAGTGAGTAATTAATTGAAAGTGAAACATGAAAACAAAACTTACTTGGTGAGCTCCGTCGCGCTAGCATAGCTGCTAATGTTAACTGCAGCCTGTGGAAGATTATCACTGGTCTTGTATGTCTTCCATTGCTCCCACAGTTGATTTATTCACACCAACCTGCTTGCCTATTGTAGATTCACTCTTCCCAGCCTGCTGCAGGTCTACAGTTTTCTTCCTGGTGTCTTTCGACAGCTCTTTGGTCTTGACCATGGTTGAGTTTGGAGTCTGACAGTTTGAGGCTGTTGACAGGTATCTTTTATACAGATAACGAGGTCAAACAGGAGCCATTAATACAGGTAATGAGTGGAGGACAGAAGAGCTTCTTAAAGAAGGAGTTACAGGTCTGTGAGAGCCAGAAATCTTGCTTGTTTGTGGGTGACCAAATACTTATTTTCCACCATGATTTACAATGAAATTCTTTAAAAATCCTGCAATGTGATTTCCTGGATTTTTTTTTGACATTTTGTCTCTCATAGTTGAAGTGTACCTATGATGAAAATTACAGACCTCTCTCATCTTTCTAAGTAGAAGAACTAGCACATTCAGTGACTGACTAAATACTTTTTTGCCCCACTGTACATCAGCATTACAGTAACCTGATACACTCAAAATAAATAAGGTTGACCTTGTTGACAGTTTATAGAGCTCACTTGACCTGCAGTGTTTCCATCTTTACCTGAGTGAGCTGTGAGATGTTGATATAGTCCTTTAAATGCTTGACATTCAGTTGCTGTGTGTTATTACATGCAACTGATTTACCACCAAATCAAACACTGATTCCTCAGATTTTACAGGTACTGTTGGACAACTTTTATTATCTATGCTAATGACTAACTAATGAAATATTAGTTATTAATGAAAACATAACATTACATTTAAAAAACAAGCATAACAAAGGGTAACAATAAAAATGGCTTAATGGCTGATAACTTGTCCATTAAAATATGCCTGGATGTCCTAAGACCAGTGCATGGCATTTGCTTGGGACAACCTTAGAAACAAAGGTCCTAAATGAACATTTGCTTGTTACTGGAATCAATAGTATGTACTCTGTAGCTCTGTAGTGTCAATTTTTAATTTATTTAAGCGACAACAAGCTTCTCTTCTAGTAGTTCTGATGTGGTGAAATATCATTAGTTTGTACTTGAAAGAGTATATTATGACTGTTATAGGTCATGGATTTTCAGTTGAATATTAGGCTGTACATAGAACTTTCCACTATGTTTGACCCTCTCACGTCCTACCGTCAGTATGTAGTGCTCATCAAGATCACTTAAGTATTTCTGCACATGGTACAGCTCCCTCACCAAGGTACTTGGTAATTTATCCAGTGCTGAATTGTGGAGATTTTGTCTTTGCAAAAATCATATTCGCTAATACAGAGTAACTAGACCTGAGGAAAATTAATGAGGACAAAAGGACAAACACACATGTAAATCTTTAAATATCGGCATAATCCAAGATTCACCTCAGAACCAGACCTCCGGAGATTAAGAAAATATGCTAAAGCATTGCTGCATATTCTATATTTGCATGTTGGAATGTGGTTGGTGCTTCTTTTTTATGACACAGTAGAACTTGCCTGACAGATGTTCAACAGTGTTTTTTTCCAATAAGATTTTTAATGCCCAAGAGAATATAAAAAAAATCACTCCAAAATGTTACAATTGGAAATACTATGATGTGTTATTATTCATTAATTTGCAATGTGCAATTGCCATCAAATCCTCCTGCTGTTTCCAACTACAGGCTGGCTGGCTAACTGCTAATAAACTATGTTCGTCACATTTTTCAGTGATGTACTGAAATGAAAACCAGAACTCAAAGAACTGAGTACCAAATGCTGTATTTTAAATAAATAAATAAATAAATATAGGCACTTGGAAGTTGCAGTGATCTTTGAGTGACTGTGTCTGACAATGGGGAATCTGGAACAGTGACCTCACCCAGGCACCTATCCCCAGAGAGCCCACGTAATAACCTGAGAAGCAGGGTTAAAATGTGGGAAAATAATAACAGTTAATTTGTTGTTTGTACTGTTATATAACTAAATCATTTATTTTGTATGTATGCCTTTGAAGGCAGAATTCAATACAATATATGGTAATTTACTAGGTCAGACCACTAGCCCTGCCAGGCTGACTAGGAAACTACTAACTGTCACTCCTCGCCTCAAAACCCCATTTTCCCTGCCATTTATCTCCGCTGTGACTAAACAATGGTGCTCACAGCTTTCTGGACAGCCACGTGAGTTTCTCGGACCTATCTGAAAACCCCACCACTTTCGAACTAATAATTTAACTGTGGGGGTTTGTATATAAGCCCCGTCATTTGGGACATTCGGGGCAGATTATTGTATGCTCGGACCACGTCCGAGCCTTCCACGTTCCTCCTTTGCTGCCACGTCTGCCTGGGATTACTGTGTTGCTTCCACATTTGCTGGATTACTTGGTCTCTGGACTTTCTTGGTTAGTAGCATGTTTGTTCCGTCCGTTTCTGGACTTTGTGTTTCGGTCACGTCCGCTTAGTGTAACCCGTGTAGCTGTCCTATCAGCTTTATAGGTTCATGAGCAGCTGCGTCCGCCTTTGTATTTGTATATGCGGCTGCGTCCGCATTATGTATGCCGTTTTTTGTTTTCACACCTGTTCTCCGGCTACACCCGTTTTCCGTTTTACACCTGTTTTCCAGCTCCACCCATTTTTCGTTCCGCACACATTTTCCGGCTCTGCCTGTTTTTGTTTGCTGTGTTTTTCCTTGGTTTGGTTAGTTCTTTCAATAAACATTTTTCCTTTTTTTGAACCTGCACGTGTCTCTCCCTTTTGTCGGTCTTAGGTCTCGTTACAGAATAATCCACCACTATGGAGACGGTGGGTTCTAGTTTGGTTCGGGATCTGCCAGCCAGGTTCAACAGAGATTCAGAACTTTGTCAGCAGTTCATTTCCTAATGTGAAAAAGTTTTTTGTTTGTACCCTTACTGCTCGTCCCTCGCCCAGGTCTCATTCTTAGTTTCACGCCTCTCCGGTAGAGCTCTGCAATGGGTCACCAATGTTTGGCCTATGGCACACGCTAGTACTGGGTAACAATTTTTGGAGGTTCTTGCATTTGGTCCTTTAGTCATGCTCCTTCTAGGGTCCAGTCTGACTTCCTGGTCCCACGGTCAGTCACTACTTCAACGTCACAACCCTGGTCCGACTAAGGGGGCCAAGTTCGTTGATCGTAGGGACCTTCTGCGGTTGGTGCATCATTTGTTGGATCCTCTGCTCACAATATGAAGAGGACATTACTCCCTGCCTCCGTCATCACCGACATAGTTTGCCCAGAGGAGGTCATCCGTGTCATGCTAGCTCTGTATCAGAGCACACAGCTCCACCTAGCTCCATAGATGAGCCGTTAGCTCCCCGTAACTCAGTACCTGAGCCGTTAGCACCCAGTAGCCCAGTATCTGAGCACGTTAGCTCTGTATATGAGCAGATAGTGCCGCACAGTTTACCATGTCTGCGTTTGTAGCACCCCGTAGTTTTGTATCCCAGCACATTATCGCTTAACGTTAACGCTGCCTATCTCCATTTCCGAGCACGCTGTGCTCGTTAGCTCAGTACCCGAGCTGATAGCGTCACTTAGTGCTGTACATGAGTATGCTAGGTCCGTTTTGAGCAGTTGGTGCTGCCTAGCTCCGTTTCCAATCATGCAGCACCCGATAGCTCAGTACCCAAGCCATCAGCGCCTCTTAGCTCCTTACCTGAGCCGTTAGCATTGCCTAATAGCTCCGTACCTGAGCTTTTAATGTTGTTTAGCTCAGTATCTAAGCACGACGTGCTATCTAGCTCCATACCTGATCATGATATACCTGAGTTTGAGGTGCCATTTGTTTCTGTACCTGAATACGTCTTGTCTCTTAGTTCTGTACCTAAGCAAGATGTGCCACCTATCTCCGTGTCGGTGTCCACCCCACTGCTTAGTTCCCTATCTAAGCTGTTAGTGCCATTTAGCTTGGTATCTGAGCACGACACACCGCCTAGTTTCGTACCTGAATGAGACGTGACTCTCAGTTTCTTATTGGAGCCAGTTGAGCTGACCCCTGTGCCACGGACATTTGTGCCAACCCCTGCGCCATGGAGATTTGCACTGACCTCTGCGGCACAGACATTTGTGCCGACCACGGACCTTTGCACCATGGACGTCAGCGTCCTTGTCAGTTACGAAGAAGTTTGTGCCTGTGCCTGCATCAAGGAGGTCAGTCTCAGAGACTGTCCAGACACCTGTCCCAGAGTCTGTTCAGAGGACGCCCGACCAGAGGATGCCCATTTCAGAGACCATCCTATGACGCCCTTCCAAAGAATGCCAGTCACAGAGGCAGGGGGGCAGGGGGACTCTGGTTCCCAAAAGGGTTGCTAGAGGGACCTCCGTCCCAGAGCCTGACAGGGGAACTCCCGTCCCAGAGTCCAACACGGGGTCCCCCGTTACGGTGATAGCCCTGGCAGCACTTGGCTTTGACGTAGGATCTGTGAACCCCGAATGTCAGCAGCCCACTGGTGATCCCGCTTGCCAGCAGCTCGTTGCCAACACCTCTCACCAGCAGCCCAGAAGAGATCAGAGGGAATGATAATTAATTGGATGTTTCAGGCATAAACGTTTTTGCTAGAAGCCTTTATTTAGGTCTCAGTTGGAGTTTGGAGAAAGGGAGAAAAACTCTGTAGTGTCGAATTGGAGGTAGAGAGAGAGAGAGTTAATTAGTTAATCTGCATTAAACTGTGTTCTCTGTGTGTGTACTTTGTAAAGAGGAATAAAAAAAGCAATTAGTAAAATATAAAAGTTTAATTGTTCCTCTTAATGATTTCTAATATTTAATTATTTTCCAAAAACAGCATAAAATCTACTGAATTAATTTTAGTAGATTAAGCATACTAAGTTAAAAACAATTTAAAAAAAAGTTTATGTTATAAGACAACTACTAATACATTGATGCAAGTGCATCCTTGAATATATTTTTCACTTATCAGGGTAAAATGGAACATTTTTCATAAAGTATAACAAGTTATATTTTAGATAAACATTTGAACATGTATACTGTTTATTTCTGCTCCTTCAGTTATTTCCAGCTGTCAGCTCTGCTTGATGACTGCTGCTGAATGCTCCAAAGAAGAGGAGTTATTGCTCTGGCACTTCCTCCTGCCCATGTTATTCCTCTTCTCTCTGCGTCCCCCTCTGCTGAAGAATATGTCACGCTCCCATACAGATGTTGTGCAAATAGCCTTTTTCATTACGAGAGTGTTGATTCTGTGCGAGGAAATGGAGGCAGAGCGTCATAGCTTGTTACTACACACAGCTGTCTGCTGGCTTTCACTGGGGAAGATTTTGTACGAATTAAAAGAAGAAATCAGATCGTTCCTGATAAGAGAGAATTCTGCATGTTGAGAGTTGATTGCACATGCAATGGAGCATGAAATTCATCTACTTGGCAGTCATGTTTAGGCATCTCAGTGAAATGAACACTGAAATGTGAGACAAAGAAGGAAATCTTCTCACCTCTTCTGACAAACTGCGTGGCTTCAGGTCTAAGCTCACACTCTAGTGCTCTTTTGTGAAACAGGGTAGACTTGAGATGTTTCCCTTGCGAAGTGAACAGCACACTTTCTGACTGTATCTCAGCATCAACATTTGGAAATTCTCGACAATACCCAAAGCTCACATGCACTGGAAACTCAAAAGTATCAATGCTGTCACAGGAGCAACTGGCAGAGATCACATTAAAAATAATATATTAAGACATGCCCATGGACAGGTTTTGGATATCATTGTAGAAGGGCTACTCACTAGTTTCAAGAAGTGCAATTGCAAATCTGCTACCCTTCTTTACAATGTGTTTGTGCCAAAAGAGCCTTTTGTGCCTAACTTACATCAACAACAAGCAAAGGGAGCACCTGAGGGCTGTGGACTAGGAGCTACATGTTTGCCACTCATAGGGGAGAGAACAGGGTAAGAATATAACAGTTGTATGCATCATCCCAGGCCCGGGTTTCCAACTGATAGTAAGTCACATAACCTCTTAATGTGTGTCAGCTGGTATTGATTGTGGTAGCCTAGCAGATAATGTACTGGACTATGGACAAGAAGGTTCAGGGTTCAAATCCTGCCTCTGCCAAGCTGCCACTGGTGGGTCCTTGAGTAAGGTCCTTAACTCACAATTGCTTGGATTATAAGACTGTATCAAATGTAAGTTGGTCTGGACGAGGGCGTCAGTTAAATAATGTAAATGGAATGCAGAGTGTGTTTTTATTACATCTTAGAGTGGGGTGACTCTAGCTTTTGCATATTTTTAAAGAGTGCAGTGATTTATTTAATTGAGAAGGCCACTGAAACATAATGACCTCATTGTCATGTTCATTAAACCAGTTTGACATTTTTTGCTTTGTGACATGCTGGAAGTATGTTAGTATATTAGAAGATGGGTAAATTGTGGCCATGGAGGTCTGCACATTATCTAAAACAATACTGAAATAGGCTGTGGCATTCAACAATGATAGAGCCGTATCAATGGGCCGCAAATGTGCCAAGAAAACTTTTCCCACACCATTACACCATGTCCACTAGCCTGGACTGTTGACAAAAATCAAACTGGGTCCATGGATTCATACTGTTTAAAAAAAAAATTGACACTACCTTCTGTGTGCCTCAGCAGAAATCATAATTCATCAGACGAGGCTACATGTTTATTTGTTTGGATACCAAAGAAGGCACTCAAAGGTTTTAAACCTTTATTTACGATGGGGATAAATTAGGACAAGTCCATTGTAAGTAGATTAAACCGAGGAGTTTAATTATAGATATATATATATATATATATATATATATATATATATATATATATATATATATATACAGTGGGTCAGCCACTGATTGTGTAAGTTCTCTTACTTAGAAAGATGAGAGAGGTCTGTCATTTTCATCAAGTGAGAAAAAAAAATCCAAGAAATCACATTGTAGGATTTTTAAAGGATTTAATTGTAAATCATGGTGGAAAAAAAGTATTTGGTCACCCACAAACAAGCAAGATTTCTGGCTCTCAAAGACCTGTAACCTCTTCTGTCTTCCACTCGTTACCTGTATTAATGGCACCTGTTTGACCTCGTTATCTGTATAAAAGACACCTGTCCACAGCCTCAAACAGTCAGACTCCAAACTCAACCATGGCCAGGACCAAAGAGCTGTCGAAGGACACCAGGAAGAAAACTGTAGACCTGCACCAGGCTGGGAAGAGTGAATCTACAATAGGCAAGCAGATTGGTGTGAATAAATCAACTGTGGGAGCAATTGTAAGACATACAAGACCATTGATAATCTCCCTTGATCTGGGGCTCCACACAAGATCTCATCCCGTGGGGCCAAAATGATCATGAGAAACGGTGAGCAAAAAATCCCAGAACTACCTGGAAGGACCTAATGAATGGACCTGCAGGGAGCTGGGACCAAAGTAACAAGGCTACCATCAGTAACACACTACGCTGAGAGGGACTCAGATCCTGCAGTGCCAGGCGTGTCCCCCTGCTTAAGCCAGTACATGTCCAGGCCCGTCTGAAGTTTGCCAGAGAGCATATGGATGGTCCAGAAGAGGATTGGGAGAATATCATGTGGTCAGATGAAAGTAAAATAGAACTTTTTGGTAAAAACTCAACTCGCCGTGTTTGAAGGAAGAAGAATGCTGAGTTGCGTCATACCTACTGTGAATCATGGGGGTGGAAACATCATGCTTTGGGGCTGTTTTTCTGCAAAGGGGACAGGGCGACTGATCCGTGTTAAGGGAAGAATGAACAGGACCATGTATTGTGAGATTTTAAGCCAAAACCTCCTTCCATCAGTGAGAGCATTGAAGATGGAACGTGGCTGGCTCTTCCAGGGACTGTGGGACTGTGGTAGCCTAGTGGTTAAGGTACTGGACTATGGACCAGGTCCAGGGTTCAAGTCCCACCTCTGCCAAGCTGCCACTGTTGGGTCCTTGAGCAAGGCCCTTAACCCATGATTGCTTGGACTGTAAGATTGTCCCAATTGTAAGTCGCTCTGGATAAGGGCGTCTGCTAATTGCTGAAAATGTACTAAAAATGTAAATGTTCCAGCATGACAATGATCCCAAACACACTGCTCGGGCAATGAAGGAGTGGCTCCGTAAAAAGCATTTCAAGGTCCTGGAGTGGCCTAGCCAGTCTCCAGACCTCAACCCCATAGAAAATTTGTGGAGGGAGTTAAAAGTATTGCCCCAAAACATCACTGCTCTAGAGGAGATCTGAGATTTGGAGAAATGGGCCAAAATACCAGCTACAGTTTGTGCCAACCTGGTGAAGACTTACAGGAAACGTTTGACCTCTGTCATTGCCAACAAAAGTTATTTCACAAAGTATTGAGCTGAACCAAATTTATCGACCAAATACTTATTTTCCACCATGATTTACAATTAAATTCTTTAAAAATCGTTCAATGTGATTTCCTGGATTTTTATTTTCATTTTGTCTCTCATAGTTGAAGTGTACCTATGATGAAAATTACAAACCTTTCTCATCCTTCTAAGTTGGAGAACTTGCCCACTTTTTTCCCCACTGTGTGTATATATATATATATATATATATATATATATATGCTGTTGTGCAAATGGAATAGACAACAGGTGGAAATTAGCAAGACACACTCAATAAATGCAGGTGGGGACCACAGACCACTTCTCAGTACCTATGCTTTCTGGCTGATGTTTTGGTCACTTTTGAATGTTGGTGGTGCTTTCACAACCGTGGTAGCATGAGACGGACTCTACAACCCACACAAGTGGCTCAGGTAGTGCAGCCCATCCATGATGGCACATCAATGTGAGCTGTAGCAAAAAGGTTTGCTGTGTCTGTCAGCATAGTGTCCAGAGGCTGGAGGCGCTATCAGGAGACAGGCCAGTACACCAGGAGACATGGAGGAGGCCGTAGGAGGGCAACAACCCAGCAGCAGGACCGCTACCTCCACCTTTGTGCAAGGAGGAACAGGAGGAGCACTGCCAGAGCCCTGCAAAATGACCTCCAGCAGGCCACAAATGTGCATGTGTCTGCACAAACGGTTAGAAACCGTCTCCATGAGGATGGTATGAGGGCCCGACGTAAACAGATGGGGGTTGTGCTCACAGCCCAACACCGTGCAGGACGCTTGGCATTTGCCTGAGAAAACCAGGATTGGCAAATTCGCTACTGGCACCCTGTGCTCTTCACAGATGAAAGCAGGTTCGCACTGAGCACGTGACAGACGTAACAGAGTCTGGAGATGCCGTGGAGAGCGATCTGCTGCCTGCAACATGCTTCAGCATGAGCGGTTTGGCAGTGGGTCAGTAATGGTGTGGGGTGGCATTTCTTTGGAGGGCCGCACAGCCCTCCATGTGCTTACCAGAGGTAGCCTGACTGCCATTAGGTACCGAGACGAGACCCGCAGACCCCTTGTGAGACCATATACTGGTGCGGTTGGCCCTGGGTTCCTCCTAATGCAGGACAATGTTAGACCTCATGTGGCTGGAGTGTGTCAGCAGTTCCTGCAAGATGAAGGCATTGAAGCTATGGACTGGCCCGCCCGATCCCCAGACCTGAGTCCGATTGAGCACATCTGGGACATCATGTCTCGCTCCATCCACCAACGTCACGTTGCACAACTGACTGTCCAGGTGATGATTTTTGTGTGATTTTGTTGTCAGCACATTCAACTTTGTACAGAACAAAGTATTCAATGAGAATATTTCATTCATTCAGATTGAGCAGTGTATATATCATAGCGTAGCATACAAATGCTTACAAATGCTTTATGGTGCACATGACCATGACCACAACCACGGCAGCATTCCAAATCTAGCACAGGAGAGTATCGTAGTGAGCAGCATACCTTAAACCAGATTAAAACACTTACATTAAGATAAACCTTAATTTATAATAAATTATTGAATATCTCTTGTCATTTATTGAATAACGTATTGAAAGTGAAAAACAAAAACAATTATTGCGCAACCACAGCTTTTCTTCACGACATTTCCCATCGCACATCACTCCTGCCACATGACTCCCTACATCATGCACTGGGGAGTTTTTCATTCAGCACGTGTATGAGAATGTGAGAGACGTGCGAAGATTCCAAAAAGTGTGAGATTTTATTAAAAAAACAATACAACCTAAGGAAAAACACAGTTAACTAAAACAGGCAGAAAACAAGTGCGAAAACAAAAACAGGAAGAGCAGCTAAACGGGTGCGTTTATGAGCAAGGACAGAACATGGATGGAACGCAAAACGGACAGGTAATCCAGTGCGGACAGAACCACAAAACAGGCAGGAAGTCCAACGCGGACGGAACGCAAAAATGGACAGGGATTCCAATGCGGAAATCCACTGCGGAAATCCACAGACGGACAAAAAACCAAACAGGAGAAACGCGGTACGCTCGGTCATAACCAAGACAATAATTCTCTCTCTCGAAGTCCGCCTTTTAAAGAGTGTCCCCCAGGTGTAAACAATTGTCAACCGGAAAATGTGGAGCTCCCGGATTGTTCCGCGGGAATCACGTGGCTCATTTGAGGAGCATCAACCACAGTAAGATCGCGGGGCGTGACAGGAAGAGTATAAGACTTTGTATCGCAGAGTACGGTTTCTGCTAAATGTGTATTTATGTGTATTATCAGATTCCCATCATAAAGTGAACATATCATCAGTCGGGCCATCATAAAATGGGGAGTCCCTGTATTGCCCAAAGGTTATAGACAACCCATCTAAATAATGGTCTCTTATTATTTCAGACATATTCACTCAGTAGTGTCTCTTGAAAAAAAATATAAGTGGGGCAGACTCATTTTATTCATTTTCATTTTCAAGTTGCCACTACTGAGCCGTTGAGCCACACCTGAACTACTGAGTTGAACTGCAAGTAGCTCTGGAGAAGGGGATCTGCAAAAGGCTGTTAACGTAAATATACACTCACAAATCACTTTATTAAGTACACCTCCTTGTTTTTACACTCACTGTCCATTTTTTCAGTTCCTCTTACCATATAGGAGCACTTTGTAGATCTACAATTACAGACTGTAGTCCATCTGTTTACTCTGTTCTCTAATGGTCGGGACCTCCACAGGACCATCACAGATCAGGTCCTATTTGGGTGGTGAATCATTCTTAGCACTTCAGTGACACTGATGTGATGGTGGTGTTTTAGTGTGTGTTGTGCTGGTATGAGTGGGTCAGACACAGCAGTGCTGCTGTAGTTATTAAACATTGTGTTCACTCGCTGTGAACTCTATTAGACACGTCCACTATATTGCTCCACCTTCTAGATGGAAAGTCAGCAACTGTAGCTCATCTGTTGCATAGTTTGTGTTAGTCATCCTCTAATCTTTCATTGGTGTTCAGGATGCTGCCCAGGATGCTGGATCACAGCTACAGGACTATATATATAGTTAACTTTTCACTCAAATTGACTTCTTGTTGAAAAAACTGTACTAAATAATAAAAAAATAGAAGCCCTTTCACTAGCAGTCTCAGACTTGGCCCCACCACTGTATATACATTATTGAAACAGATCACTGTTATACAGTATGTCTTATGTACCGTGTTTTGCCAAATTTCCATATTAATACTGGAAACTGGATTGAGAAAATTATTAAAACTAGCAAAAGCCTGGCTCCAGTAGGCTATATAAAAGTTAGCTGGAAACAAAAGGAGGAGGGGGTGAATACCCCTGAGGTTTCTGTCTGAGGTACAGCAAGTGAAACTGGTTTTGCATGGAATAATTTTCACCTACTGGAAAATGTTAGGAGATGGCCAAACGTGACTCACAGCAGAGATATCTCTGGTTTGTGGGGAGGATGACGGTCCTCACCTCGAATGTTGGGCTAAGACGTTTGTTTAGTTTCCATACAGTGCGGGGAGGCTCTGAGTGGGGAATGCAAAGGGAGCATGACTTTCCAATGCTTTCAGCAGAGACAGAGAGGTGAGGTCAGAGTCGACACTTAAATGCAGTCCCGGGATAAAATGAACCCTGGGGATTTTGCTGGGAGTTAAGAAAGGAAGTGATAAGAAAGTAAGAGATCAAAGCACTATGCAGTTACACATTTCTTTGGCAGGGACATAGATTTCTAGCGAAACACAATCAGCAGATTTCCATTCACCAGATTCTTGTTAGTTTCAGCTTTCTTCAGAAATGGGAAAGAGGACAAAGCTGAGATTCAAGATGATGTCCCCATGTTTGCCAGTTTGACAAGCAACGTGTGTTATGCATTATAACACAAATTGTAGAATGATGACAGATAGATCTGTCTACACCAGCTCCATTACTACACAGATGTCCATAGCTTGGTGTCATGGAATGGAAAATGTGAAAAAGTAAGAGCTCTATTTAAGCTTCATGTCAGTCGTAGTAGGTTGTAGCTCTAAATCTCATAATGGGACACAAGCCACGTATGCAGCACTGTATTAACTTCAACACTGGTGCTCTGTCTTTCAAAGATGATTAAATATAATGACTATAGATGGAAAAAGTAAGAAACAGAAAATTTTTCACTACAGTCGAACCACATTATTCCACATTATACCTCATTCTGGAAAATGGTTTGTATAGTGAATATTTGGATAGAAAAAGCCCTATTTCCATAATGTTGTATGGGGATAATTCCTATCACAGTTCTGAGTATTCAAAACCCACCTTCTTTCTAGTATGTCGGCTTAATGTAATAGCACAAGAGACTTTCTGATTGGCCCTGCTGCCTGTGAGGATTGAATTACAGTTTGCCCCTCTAATGTGAGTAGGGTCATGTATTCCACTGCATTTGCACCAGTTCTTTGCTGACTCACAGCTTCTGTTAGAGTTAAACCCTACAGTATAACATGAACAACCACTACCTCAAAATTAGCTGCTGAATGAAACTGAACTGAAGTGGAGGGTGTAAGGTAGCAATAAGATGCTTCTGAGAACAGCATTTACTTCTCCTATTTTCACAATCTCCATTTTTTTCAACGAGTTAACAGTTCAAATACTGGGGAAGTATATCAGTATATAAGTGCTAATGTAAACAGCATACTTAAATATTCGAAAAATTGGTGCTAGTTTGTTATCAAGAAACTGGTACATAACAGAGAGCAAACCACTTTCTCAGGCTGCATCCCAAATCATATACAGTACTAGTGTTGAGCAGGGGATGAAGCTGGCTCCATCAATACAAATCTTCTCATAATCTAGTGAGTTTCTAAGTACTCATACCATTTCACTATTTTAAGATGTTGTTAAATAAAGAGATGCTGATGCAGCATTTTGACATCACTGTTCACATACTGTATGAACCTGGGGCCATATTCATACATATTCTAAGAATCATCTTAGAAAGCTCGCATTTAGCTTAAAAGCTCCTAGCTAGGAGTTTTAGATTAAGAGTGATTCAGAAGTGATCTCAGAGGATCCTCTATTGGATAGCGTATTAACTGGAGAAAATGCGACTTCGCTCTTTTCAGTTACTTTTGATTTCTGCCTGATTTCTGTAGGTTTAAGTGTTGTGTTTGGATTGTATGTAGCATGTAGTTATGGCATTGTTGGACTGGGGACGAGATGTGAGCACAATTTCTAATAAGGTCAACCACAAACTTTATTTCTGCACGGTCTAATCAGTAGCGTTTGATTAACTCACTGTTATTCGGTGTTTGGAGAACATTTTCTCCCCTGCTTAAGAGAACTTCTGAGCCTCCTAAAAGTCCTCCTCCTGACGCCTTGCAGTTTTTCAATTTAGGAGCTCTGTTAGGGCTTAAGATGCTTTGTGAATAACTTTTATCTTTACTAGGATCTCATCTTCACTTTGAGGGAAACACCCACAATTCTAAGATTTTTCTTTGAATTTCATCACTAGGAGAAACTCTCAGCACTAAGAATCTTTAAGAATATGGCCCCTGGTAGTCAAATCAGATTTCTTACTGATTATTATGTCGAGGTAAATCTAACATATTGCCCTATTTGTATTGAATTAGTTTATCAAGAGGAAATGTGTATTTGACTCAGCTCTGTAATGATAAACTTTTGCATCTAGATGATAATAAAGTTCTTGAAATTAGTTTCTAGTGCCTTATGTTGTCTACAAACCCAGATGTTGGTGTCAGTCATAAATGACTGAAATAATGTGCATATTTAAAGTAATTTAAATATAAAATAATGCATACTTGTAGATAGCAATTAACATCACCTCTTTCAACACTATCTAGCTGAGAGTTCTCCCAACACCCAGCCCAAGTAATTATTAAATAGAGTAAATATTAAATTTTCTCCATTTGTAGATATGAGAACGTTTCTGATTGACTTTCAGTCACATGCTGGAAGATCTATAGCAAAGTGCAGCAGTCAAAAAGCATGTTTTCCAATAGGAGGCATCATCAGTATGTAAAATCATGGATGTGCATCCGAATAGGGCTAAAATTATCAGAGCACCCCTGAGTTTGGTGAAAAACAGTAGGTAATTCTGCCTGTAATTTACTCAATGGAGGAGGGAGAAAAATATAGTCATGACAGAGCCAGACAGAAATAAAATCACTGAGTATCTCCTCTAAAAGAGGAAATTACCACATGGAATTTTAGCATCGATGAACAGTGACCATTAGAGCTAGGCCTTTAGTTTGGAGCATAAATACAAACCATAAATAAAAACATTATCCTTGAGTGTTTTTTTCTTTCTCAAGCACAATCTCAACCATTAGAAACCTGATTTTTGATTTATGTCACTTAGTAAATATGGTGATGCTTAGAAGGACATGTAGGTTCTTCTTGCAGCTTCCTGAAGTCCTAATCAAGGAAAGAGCTAGCTTGGCTTTTCTCACGAATCACTCACAAACAGGAGTAGGAACCAAGTGCAGGTTTTAATGAACAGGCAATAGACGTAGTTAAATGGCAGTGCAGAATCGAAAACCAGGTAATCCAAGAGCACAGCAAACAAATCCAAGGGACCCGCAAAAAAAAATGTATTAAAAAAAATTAAAGTATTACAAGTATTAAGGACTGCTAAACTGGAGGCGGTGGCCATCAGAATTTGGGCAATGGTGACCTCTGTCATTGCGGACTGGACTCCACAGACATTGTGACATAACCCCCCCCCTCTGACGAGAGCCTCCCGCTGACCGAAACCCATTCTTCATGGGGTGTCCCCTTGGTCTGTGGGCTGGATGATCCGGGAACACTTGGTGGAAGTCAGCAATGAGGGATGGATCCAGAATGTCCTGTGACAGTACCCATGAGCGGTCCTTGGAGCCATAACCCTCCCAGTCATGCAGGTAATAGAGTCGTCCAGCCCGACGCCTGGAGTAACCTATTCACGCTGTAGGCAGGGGAACCGTCCACGTCCAAGGGAGGAGGGGGCTCCGTCACTTCCGGCTTTGTCTGGGAGGAGAAAAACACAGGTTTCAATAGGGATTGGAAAAGTAGGTGAAATATGGTATGACGGGGGTATGTCTAGTCTGTAGGACATCGAGTTTACTGGTTTCAGTACCTTAAAGGGCCCGACAATCCTGGGACTTAGCTTCTTACTAGGTAACCGTAGTTTCAGGTTCTTGGTCAATAACTATACCATCTGACCTGCTCTGAGTGTGGCTATGTCTCGCCTTGAGCGGTTCGCCTGAATGCACAGTCTTGTACCACCCACTGTAGCCTAACATGTGCCTCCTCCAAATTCTGTTCACTCCTCTACAACCAGTTGTCCACTGCGGGCACACTGGTGGGCTCCCCTGACCAAGGAAACTGGGGGTGTTGATTGCCAGAACACACTGGAATGGGGTCAACCCTGTAGAGGAACTACGAAGTGAGTTTTGTGCCTATTCAACCCATGGGATGAAGCAGGCCCACTCGTGCTGCGATCGTGACCAATATGACCTTAAAAACCTTTTTGGTTTAGTTTTTTTAGTTTGATTTTCTTTTGATTTTGACCTTTTTAGTTTGATTTTCTGGTTTAGTCGTTCTGTTTGCCCATTCGAATGAGGGTTGTAACCCGAAGAGAGGCTCACGTTAATGTTGAGCTGCTTACATAACTCTCTCCAGACGTGAAAAGTGAACTGGAGGCCTCGGTCAGACACAATATCTTCTGGTATAACGTATAACCCAAACATGTACTCAAATAAACATTCAGCTGTCTCTAGGGTGGGTAGCTTCTCTAAGGGGATTAGTCTACATGCTTTGGAGAACCCGTCAATGATGATCAGAATAGTGGTCTTACCCTGGGAGCGGGGCAGGTCCGTGACAAAGTCTATCCCCAAGTGAGAACAAGGGTGACTGGGCATAGGCAGAGGCTCCAGCAACCCTGCTAAGCTGGAGTGGCATCTTGGCAAGTAGCACAGGACCTTATGACCCCGTTCAAGTCCCTCTCCAGCATCAATGTACAGACTGCACTGCATCAAGAACTCCTTGCACCTATTCAAAGAACAATCGTACCTCTTCGGAAGAGCCACATGAACTAAGGAGGGTACCTAAGGCAGAATGCTTGCTGCTTCCTGAACTCCGGTGAGGTTTTGGAGCTCACTAGTGGAAGCTGCAGGGTGTTCTGGGAGTGGAGGAGCTGTGCGCAGCAGCAATTCCTGCATGGGATAGGCGATCTCCTCCATTTTCTGCTCTTGTGTAGTCAGGTGCTCCTCTAACCCTGCTGGTTCCATATTCCAAATAAGTATTTGATCACCCACAAACAAGCAGGATTTCTAGCTCTCACAGACCTGTAGCTTCTTCTTTAAGAAGCTCTTCTGTCCTCCACTCGTTACCTGTATTAATGGCACCTGTTTGACCTTGTTATCTGTATAAAAGACACCTGTCCTGTTAATAAAGGACACCTGTCCACAGCCTCAAACAGTCAGACTCCCAATCCCAAACCATGACCCAAGACCAAAGAGCTGTTGAAGGACAACCAGGACCAAGGAAAGAAATTGTAGACCTGCATCAGGCTGGGAAGAGTGAATCTACAATAGGCAAGCAGGTTGGTGTGAATAAATCAACGTGGGAGCAATTGTAAAAATGGAAGACATACAAGACCACTGATAATCTCCTTCAATTCTGGGGCTCCCCCCCACACAAGATCTCATCCCGTGTGTCAAAAATGATCATGAGAATGGTGAGCAAAAATTCCAGAACTACACGGAGGGGACCTGATGTATGACCTGCAGAGAGCTGGGACCAAAGTAAAACAAAGGCTTTACCATAAGTAACACACTACGCGGAGGAGAGGGACTCAGATCCTGCAGTGCCAGGCGTTGTTCCCCCCCCCTGCTTAAGCCAGTACATGTCCAGGTCCGTCTGAAGTTTGCCAGAGAGCATATGGATGATCCAGAAAGAGGATTGGGAGAATATCATGTGGTCAGATGAAACCCAAAATAGAACTTTTTGGTAAAAACTCAATTCGTCATGTTTTTGAGGAAGAAGAATGCTGAGTTGTATCTGAAGAGCACCATACCTACTGTGAAGGCATGGGGGGGGTGGAAACATCATACTTTGGGGATGTTTTCTGCAAAGGGGACAGGACGAGGACTGATCCGTGTTAAGGGAAGAATGAAACGGGGCCATGTATTTGGTAAGAGGTTTTAAGCCAAAACCTCCTTCCATCAGTGAGAGCATTGAAGATGGAACGTGGCTGGGTCTTCCAGAATGATCCCCAAGCACAACCGCTCGGGGGCAACAAAGGAGTGGCTCCGTATAAAGCATTTCAAGGTCCTGGAGTGGCCTAGCCAGTTCTCCAGACCCCTCAACCCCATAGAAATTTGTGGAGGGAGTTGAAAGTCCATGTTTTTTGCCCAAAAAACATCACTGCTCTAGAGGAGATCTGCATGGAGGAATGGGCCAAAATAAAACCAGCTACAGTGTGTGCCAACCTGGTGAAGACTTACAGAAAAAGTTTGACCTCTGTCATTGCCAGCAAAGGTTATGTTACAAAGTATTGAGTTTAACTTTTGTTACTGACCAAATACTTATTTTCCATCATAACTTACAATTTAAATTCTTTAAATTAAATTCAATTAAAATCCTACAGTGTGATTTCCTGGATTTTGTTTCTCATTTTGTCTCTCATAGTTGAAGTGTACCTATGATGAAAATTACAGACGTCTGTCATCTTTCTAAGTAGAAGAACTTGCACAATCAGTGGCTGACTAAATACTTTTTTGCCCCACTGTCGATGGGCACAATTTTCTGGTTGAACAACTTGGGTCAGTTAGTTATCAGTGATATGGAGAAGGTTTTGTGAGCTTTTGTGAATTTTGCATTTCTTTTAGTAAATATGCCAAGCACCTGGAAATGGTCTGGACAGAGACAGGGGTGTGTACTGAAGTTGCTTGTATATCTGTACAACAATTCTGGGCAGGGTGTATAGGTAACTATTCTTTATTGCCTGATTTTTCACAGTGGAGAATTTTTCACTAGAAGAGAAATAGAAATTGTCTTGAGCAAAAAAGCAGAGCTAACAGGAGCGAAAACCCCAACCCAGGCTAAAGCAAATAGTCTCTGCCAATAATCTCAGATAATTACGGGGTTTAAACAACCCAGCATAATGCTGATGTCATGCTTTTACAGTGGAAGAATTGAACCACTGGGTTTTTCTTTTCCCCTTCCCTCCCGTCAGAAAAAATGTAGACTGGTTTATTCCAGATGCTACCCCTTTCCCACATGTCTTATGAGTGTGTGTCTCGGTCGAGTGGTGGTATTGTTAATCACTCAAACCCCTAGTGATAGGAGAAATGTGGCGCCAAAACATTACTGCTGGTTTCCCCACATCCCTTTTCTGTGAAAAGTACTGCGAGGAAAGAGAAAATGGAACATTTTGAATCACATGACATATGTTTATAATATGCATTCATACATTAGAGTAAAAAAAGGCTCAAAACTCAAGAAGAACATTTTTTCATTCCCACTGAGTGTATCTGGTTTAGAGGTGACAAGGTATTAGTTTTCCATTGATCCTGTTACATGTTCGTACAAACACATTTCATTTCTTTCTTCAAGTGACTGACTGAGATGAAAAGACGGATAAAAGGTGGCCCAGAGCAGGTTACCTTACACATAACTGACAGCTGAGTAATGACAGCTAAATCTAGCGTTATTTACATAGCCGTGCCCAGTCGCTGTTCTTACATGTTAAAAATGTTTGCTGTACTTTCTCTATCTGTAGATGGTGGTTGACATTCTACAGCTCTACAGGTTTTGAAAATGTTTGTAAATGGTCCTGGGATTGCGTTTTTTATTATTATTATTATTCCTTGTTACTCAATCTTGTCGACCTCTTACTGAATCTAGCATGCAAGATGTTACAAGTCTGAAGGGGCTCTCTCAGGGTTTGTTCCTCTGGTGTATAGGAAACTCAAGTCAAGACTTTACCTTGAAAACACCTCACACCATTGTTGTACTTTAAATCACAGCTAAAGTCAGATGTGTCAATAACAGAGTTGTAGTTCTGACCTCAGTTAATTTTTAGAAATAAAAAGTCATATTTCAAGCTAAATACTGGAGGAAAAAATCAGTTGAGAACTTCTGAGACTAATGCATGCTTAATTTGGTGAGACTTATTAATTAGCTGTTTGCTGTGGATGAAAGTTGTGCGCACACTCCTGCACGCACCCATCTGTCCTGTGTTCTATAACTGAACCTGACTCTGACTTCTTCTACATGTAAGTGATTACAATATTAGAGCAAAAGCAAACTGTACAATTGAAAGGAAGCTCTAGTTACCTTGTTCGGCCACCTCTAACCTGGATACAAGATGACATACAGTGGGGCAAAAAAGTATTTAGTCAGTCACTGATTGTGCAAGTTCTCCTACTTAGAAAGATGAGAGAGGTCTGTAATTTTCATCATAGGTACACTTCAACTGTGAGAGACAAAATGAGAAAAAAATCCAGGAAATCACATTGTAGGATTTTTAAAATTTTAATCATGGTGGAAAATAAGTATTTGATCACCCACAAACAAGCAAGATTTCTGGCTCTCACAGACCTGTAACTTCTTCTTTAGAAAGCTATTCTGTCCTCCACTCGTTACCTGTATTAATGGTACCTGTTTGACCTCGTTATCTGTATAATAGAAACCTGTCCACAGCCTCAAACAGTCAGACTCCAAACTCAACCAAAGAGCTGTCGAAGGACAACTGAAGACCTGCACCAGGCTGGGAAGAGTGAATCTACAATAGGCAAGCAGGCTGGTGTGAATAAATCAACTGTGGGAGCAATTGTAAGACATACAAGACCTAATCTCCCTCGATCTGGGACTCCACGCAAGATCTCATTCCGTGAGGTCAAAATGATCATGAGAATGGTGAGCAAAAATCCCAGAACTAGATGGAGGGACCTGATGAATTACCTGCAGAGAGCTGTGACCAAAGTAACAAAGCTACCATCAGTAACTCACTACGCCAAGAGAGGGACTCAGATCCTGCAGTGCCAGGTGTGTCCTTCTGCTTAAGCCAGTACATGTCCAAGCCCATCTGAAGTTTGCCAGAGAGCAAGAGATAGGCAGGTTCTTGAGATCATACTGCGGTCGATCGCAAGGGGATTGGGCCCTTTTTTTTTTGCCATGGGCCAAATACGTCCAAAATTCTTTGACTAGCTCTGCCACAAGTCTCACACCTTTTCAGTGTGTTCTAGGCTTCCAGGCGCCTCTGTTCCCTTGGTCGGGCGAACCCTCATCCATACCAGCCGTCAATGACTGGATGAAGCGGAGTGGGCAGACCTGGTAGGAGGCTCATGTTCGCCTTCAAATAGCCCACCGTAGGTATACCATTCAGGCCAACTGTCAGCGGCGGCCACAACCCCAGCTAAGGCCCGGAGACATGGTATGGTTATCGACTCGTGACTTGAAGCTTAAGTTACTGTGCTAAAAGTTGAACCCCAGGTTCATAGGACCTTTTAGGATCTGCAAACAGGTGTCCCCGCTATCCTTCCGCCTTGACCTTCCTCCCACTTATCATATTGCTCCCACTTTCCATGTGTTGTTACTAAAACCTGCTTCTTCCTCTCCTCCAGCAAATCGGGGTTCACCAGCAGCACCCCCTCCCTTGGACGTGGATGGCTTCCCGGCTTACTGTATTTGTGCCCTGTTAGACTCAAGATGCAGAGGTCATCGTATGTTCTACTTGGCTGACTGGGAGGGTTACAGCCTGGAGGAGAGATCCTGGGTTTCCACCGAGGACATCTTAGACCCATCACTTACTTCTGATTTTCACAGAGAACACCCCAGTAGGCTCGCCCCTCAGACCTATGGGTCGTCCCAGGCGTAGAGTGTTTCGGGCGTCTGGAGCCGCCCATCAGGGTGGGGCTAATGTCACATCTGAGGCTGCTGTTCCCCCTCCTCACCGACAGAGGTCGCTGGTGCCTGAATTATGATCGCAGGTTATTCTCCGCCTATTTAAGCAGTGCTGTTTGGTTCAGTCTTTGCAAAGTCATGTATTTGCCATGCTGTACATTTCTGTGTGTTCTCTGGTTCTTCTGGTTTTGACCCTAGCTGCCTCTTCTTCAGATTATCCCTCTGGTTTTGCGATTCTGCTCTGTTTGCTCTGGTTTTTGGATAGCAACAGGTCTCTTTCTATGCATGTCATGTTTACACAGCAAAACCTAAACACCCATTCCCCAACCCCCAGGACCTCACTATTTTTCAAAACCTGGCTATGGCCCTAGACAGGATTACTTTAATGTCTGTCAGGAAAAGGAGTAACACTACACTGTTTCCCACCACTATAGTCAAGTCAGATCTATTTATATAGCGCTTTTTACAATGGAGCATTGTCTCAAAGCAACTTTACCAGGTTAGATTATCTCCTAATATCTACGTCCAATCCCAAATTGAGCAAGCTTAGGGCGACAGTGGTAAGGAAAAACTCCCTGAGTGTTATAGGAAGAAACTTTGGGAGGACCAAGACTCAAAAAGGGACCCAACCTCCTTAGGCGGCGTAGATGATAAATCTAAGAGCGAAACTAAAGTCATGGAGTCATAGTTCGAATAGAATGTGAAATATACACATCGGCATTAAGTGGCCTGGCATTAAGTACCCTCTAAAATGACACTGTACTAATATGTAGTGATATGAAACTTACTTGCACTATTTGTAAACCTAAAATCTTATCCAGTTTCCCAGGTTTGCATCCTGACAGTGCCTACCAGCAGGGATGGGTGTCACATGTAGACATGACTGGCTTTGTCTGAGGGAGAGGAGGCTGGGCAGGGGGGTGGATCATCTTTCAATAGTCCAAAAGCAACCACTAACTAGCCCTCTGAAGCACTGGCATCCTGTCCAAACATCCTTACTCTTGTGCACTGTGTTCTCTGAGGATAGACACTGGAGTCATGGTAAACTGACCCAGAAAAATATATACTGACTGCTAAACTAACTGAGAAATAATGAATAATATATAAATCCAGATTTATTCATTTAATAAATAAAACATTACCATTTAAGTCACCCTTATTCAGCAATTTGCAACTGGTACAATCTTACAATCCAAGCCATTGTGGGTTAAGGGTCTTACTCAAGGACCCAACAGTGGCAGCGTGGCAGAGATGCGATTTGAACCCTGGATCTTCTGGTCCCTAGTCCAGTACCTTAACTGCTAGGCCACCATATAATCGCTCCTGACACACTCATGACAACTTACTTTTTTCATTAAATACAGTGGTTTATCTTTTATCTTATATGTATTGCTTGCACTTTGGAAGTTTCAGGATAACGTAGGCTGGAGAGCTGCATCATCCATGACATGACCCTTTTCCCTTTCCACTCCTATAAATACTCCCCTTTCTCCAGCACTTTCTTGACTGGTCTTTTCACTCTCCCCTGGTTTATTGTTGCCTGGTTCTTGACATGCTTCATGTCTGGTTTGTGGGTTTTTGTTCTTGATTCATGTCTTGTATCTTATATGTTTGCTTAGCCCTGATTTGCATTAGCCTTTTCTGTTTATTTTAGCACTCTCAGTTTGCACTGTCTTCAGTCCATGTTAGCACTGCGTCTGTTAGTGTTAGTTCATTGTTTGTAGGTTCCACATTGTCCATTAGTACTTTGGCTTATTTTCTTTGTTAGCATTGTATATTTACACTACCGGGTTGTGTTAGCATATTGTCTGTTAGCTCTGTCCTGTTATGTTTGTGTTTACAAAAGCCTATTTTTTTTTTGTTCTGTGTGTTGTTTATTAGTGTTCACCATTAGCCATGTGTCTGTCTGCTGTCCCTGTGGTAGATTTTCTGTTAGAATTGGTTTAGTCTGTCTGTATTCATCATTTTTTCACCATGTCTGATGCAAATAAAACCAGCACACTTGTACCTACATTCATCTCTGTCCCTGTATTGTGTGTAGATCGTAACAGGGAGGTTACATTCAATTTTGTGTGTGTTATCAAAGAGTAGAAAACTGTGATGCCTTTAGGAACACTGAACACTTTTCCTTCTCTTAAGACTTGTTTACTCGTTTAGTAATTCTGTTAATGCAAAGTTGTGATGTAGATACTTGGGGCAATATACAAGTCTTGTGTAACTCTGTAGAGTGCCTATAGAAAATAATCATCCCCTGTCAAAATCCTTACTTTTTGTCACAGTATTTACAAATTATGATCATCAACAAAGTGAAAAATTCTGATCAATAATTAGTTATATAATATCTGATTTGAATAATTAATCAGCCTCTTTAGATGAACTATTATATACTCGATAATGTACAACCAGTCACCTTCCAAATCACACAGCAGACTAACTGACCCCCACCAGGCATGAACTGTATGAGTTGGATTACTTTCAGAATAAAACCAGCTGTTTTTTTTTTTCAGAATCCCACTACGTGCAGTGCATGGTTAAAAAAAAAGTTTACCATGAAAGGTGCTTTTAAAATGGGCCTGAGATAAAGTTTTAAAAAAGGCATGAGTTAGAAGATAAAAAAAGACCTTAAAAGCTTTAAGTATACCTCAAAGTACTGTTCAGAGTATTACTAAGCAGCACTAGCACTTCTTGTCTTAACTTTGCCATCTCTCTAAACAGGATGACCTACCTAAAAGAATGTTACTAAAAGGTCAATGCGACTTTGAAGAACTTGGTTGATCAGTCTGTAAATGTTACAACAACCCCACAAGCTCTACACAAAGCTTAAATGTATGGCAGGGTGACAAGAAATGAAAACTTGTGTTTGTGAGTTGTGTTTGCACTTCTGATGCCATGTGACAAAAGATTTATGGTCAGATGATACCAGTATTGAACTTTGTGGACTAAAATGCAAGCAAAATGTTTTGTGAAACCCAAACAAAGCCAACCACCCAAAATTGACCATATGTAGTGTAAAGCATGGTGGTGGCAACACGTAATGGGGTTATTATTCTTCAGCGGGGATTGGGCAGCTGGTCAGAATTGAAGGAAAACGGATGCTGACAAGTAAACCCAATTTCTTGAAGAAAGCTGGCAGCCCTCTGCTAGACAGCTGAAGATGAGCAAGTAATTCACCAACTGGCAAGACAGTGACCTATTGCAAAACAAAAAGAAGAATTGTGCCTTAAGAACAAGAAATTCAATATACTTTAATGACCAAGTCAGAACACTGATGGGATTGAAGAGAGAGATTCATGACCAATTCTGCATAGAGACATATAAAAACATATTGATGGCTTTTATATATTTTTACTGTAATAATTACTCCAAGATTGTACACATTCTACAAGGGCACTTGTTTCTCTGGTGCAACATTAGAGTCCAAGTTCCAAATGTTTTTTTTTTATTCTCTGCACATTTTAACCTCAATTTTCCTGGACAGGGTCACAGGTGCTCTGGCACTTATCCTTAGAGAACACATGTTGCAGGCATAAGCATGCCCTGGACAGGATGCCAGCCCATGACAGGGCCAGAAAGGGTCACTGTTGCAGCGTTGGCTCGCCTCCCCTCTCAGACACAGTCAAGCGTGTCTGCATGTGATCTCCAACCTGGCCAGAAGGCACTGCCAGGACTTGAACCTGAGTCCTTGCAGTGGTGGGCTAGTGTTAGACGATGGCACCCCATGAGCATCTCCAAAATGTGCTGACCTTGATAAATCAGGAGCTACAGGTCAGATATAGGCTACAAAAACTCGTACAGGCTTGGTAACCAGAGTAGTAACACATTTGATTGGAAAAGTGTATAAGATATTTTTCCACCACACACAGTAAGGAAGATAGTAAGGAAACCATCAGACTTTTGCATCAGAACGACAACACAACTAGACAGTTACAATTAGACAGAACCTCTTCAAACACTGTTTGAAGATTTCATCTTAGCACATAGTAGCTAAATGATAGTGTAACTTTAACTAGAACACAGTCATATCATTAAATAAGCCAATAAACATTCAGGATGGGTTTGACATTAAAAAAGGTGAAAGCTGTATAGAAAATAACCTATTCCTGACTGTTAGGTATGGTGGATGATCTTTATTGTTGCAGGGCTGTTTTTCCTCCAAAGAATCTGGGAGCCTTGAGCATTATGGGCTCCATTAAGTGCCTGATGATTTAAAGGAAAGTCTGTCTACCTCTGCCTTGACCCATACTGAGTAATGGTTGAATCTTCCAGCAGGTCAATGATCCAAAACAGGCAAGTCCACATTAAATGTTTTCCCTTCAAATCCATACTAGATTAGATTCAAGGACCAATTACTAAACCCCAATGAGAAGAATGAGGATGGAGGAGGACGTGTCTACAAGTGTTTTAAAATCCCTAATTCTGTTTTCATTACCCTCTTCAAGCATTATACTCTGCTGTTATTTAGAGTGGTAGATATAGGGTGGTTACACAATGTACTAAATGCAAGAACTAGCACATTGCTTAAGGTACTGCACTGAACTACTGATCCAAAAGATGAGGGTTAAGTTACAGCACTGCCAAACTACCACAGTATGTTATGTTTAATTAATTGTATTTGTAATTAAATAGAGTAATAAAGACGTAGAATTCTCTTTAATGTACCATTCAGCTAATTAATAATTATGAAGCTGGTTATATGATTCTGCATCCCACATGCTTGGTATCCATTAATGTTGAATTGTTGCTAAACATGAACGGGTTATTGTGCTCACATTTTTCTCTCCCTCAAACAAGTTTCCACTCAGTAATTTGCCATTAGGGACAGGCTTCTGGATTTTCTTCATCTGCACAGGGATAGAATAGCACAGTTTGTGCAGTAGATTCTACTTGAGAATCTGGGTTGGGCTTGGAGCAATATCCCTGTAGGACATAAAACTCTGGAGCTGTGATGAATGTCTGACAGAGTGACCATTGCCCATGGATCTGTTCTGTGCATTGGGCTTGACATGCTGGACTAATAAATCTGCTTCCTGGAATGTGGGTTTCAATACAGGCACAAGGAGAGCTTCATTCCATAATAATAATCTAAGGGGTTTTAGCATTCTTATTCTAAAAGTGGACTTCAGTTGCTTGTAAAAAAGACTTGCCATTAACACTTGAGCACTGCGCCAAATGTGGGGTTAATTTGGTGCTTTGCATATCTCTGTAAAGTAATCATCCGTTTTGTATGTGTATTATATTTACCATTTTTGAGGGCATGCACAGTTCTCTCAATCAGCTTGATAATTGTCTTACAAGTTTTTCTCAAAGCTAGATAGGTAAATGCTTTTTACATTTTCTTATCCAGAGCAGCTTACAGCTGATGCAAACTTACAAAGTACAATACAAGCAATTCAGCCCCAAAAGTGTCAACTTGGCAGTGTTGGGACTTGATCCATTGATCTTCTGGTCAGTAATTGACTGTTGAGCAACTACTGCCCTGAAATTAATATAATATAATATAATGTCCAAACTGACCTCAAACTTAGTCGGGCCATATGCATATACAGTGGTACCTCAGTTCTCACTATATTCATTATGTCTTTCTTTATTTTTACATCTGCAGTACTATATTCTTAGTACAAATAAGTTTGCATGGGTCTTAAAAAGGGTTGTATTGACTGCCAACCAAAAGGGAAACAGGAACTTCCAGAGCATAGGCTACAATTAGCATTAGCAGCTATGTTATGCTGTTAGCTATGTTCACCAAGCTTTTATTTTTCACTTTCAATTAGATTTTTCAACACTTTATTATAAAACAAGCCTTGTGTTAATGATTTTGGCCAACTGTATGTTAATGTAACTGTTTTAAACATTAACTTACTTGTCATCAAGACCGGGCTACCAAACACTCCATTGGTACATGATACATTTAACTTATGATGGATTTGTCGGAACGTATCCCCATTGTAAATCAGGGAGCACCTGTACAGTACAACTCCATTAATGCATATAATGCCTTATACAGTGTGGATTTTCTGGGGGTTTGGAACAGATTCATTCAATTTACATTATTCCCTAACCCTAGGGAAAACTTTTGCTTGGTACTCCTCATTTTTGGTTATCGACAAGCCTTATGAACAACGAGAACCAAGGTACTACCATACACAAGATAGCTAAGTATATGCTTAAAGAGTAATACAATTATGTTTAAGCCAAAGATGAACCATGAGAGCACTTATTAAGAAAGCCTAAGGGTCTACTTAGGTGTAAAATATGTAACCAAGACAAACCTCGGGGTCCTCACATTTATAATCAACCTGAGAGCTTGGCTTAGAGCTATGCAGAAGTCAGTATCATTTGCAGTCCCTAGATGAGCCAGATATAGTTGCCACAACACATGAACCAAACGTGTTAAGTAACACTATTCCAGATTGTGAACGCTTTATATATCTGGTTATGCTCATCTGATAACACAGCCAGAATTAATGACCTGGTCAGAAGCTTGGATCTATCAAAATCTAAAGAAAAACTAATTGGTTCAAACTTGAACGGATATTTACATTTACATTTACAGCATTCAGCAGACGCCCTTATCCAGAGCGACTTACAATTGGTACAGTCTTACAATCCAAGCCATTGTGGGTTAAGGATCTTGCTCAAGGACCCAACAGTGGCAGCTTGGCAGAGGTGGGATTTGAACCCTGGACCTTCTGGTCCAGAGTCCAGTACCTTAACCGCTAGGCTACCACAGGATATGGTTTGCTGTATCAACAAAAAGAATAAATATTTGACAAACTTCTTTATGCAGGGTGACAGCCTCTTTTTGCAGTGACATTGATGGATTGATTGTGGCCTTATTCACGTGATCAAAATGGCAACTTTTTATAAAGTGATCAAAATTAAGTCTAAAAGCAGGTCCAGTTACACAATGGCAATGTCCACACTTCAGTCCCAATTGGCTATGGAATATACATGAAATACATCTACAATAACATGGCATTTCTGATGAAACACAAACATTACCACAATTATGACTGGAACATCTGTGACGATCTAAAACTATTTGGCGCCACTACTGGGTGGTTGTTTCCTTCGTGAATGGGATAGCCATGCTAAAGAGTTACATTACATTAACCCTTATAAGGTCTTCGGGTCTGTGGGACCCATTTTCAGTTTTTAGCTTAATAAATAACATAGAAGGGGGATCATTGAAAATGTTTTCTGATTTATGTTCCTCACAGAAAATGAGCTAAAAACTGAAAACGGGTCCCAGTTAAAAAGAACTGGCTGCTCCAAATGGCAGTTCAATCCAGGGCAGAAAAATATGGTCTTCATATGAAATTTGGAATAATGAATAATTTGTGAAGTCACTGATCAAATTAGATGATGGATTTCACTATTGTAGACTGATATTTCCAAGAATAACTGATGCCAAGATTAAGGACTGCAATTTTGTCGGTCCACAAATCAGACAGGTCACCAATGACAGGGAGTTCAAATTGCTAGTGGGGTGATATAAAATAGCAAAAGGCATTTAAGGAAGCAACTAAAGAGCACCAAACTAGCACCAGCTACGCTTTAAGCATCCCAAACCATGAAATGTAACATGGCATTGAAAATTCATTTACTGCATTCACACATCTTTCCTGCTAATCTTGGTGTAGACAGCAACAAATATGCTGAAGTGATTCACCAGGGCATTGTGAGCATGGAAAAGTAGTATCTGGGCAATTAAAAATCCTTCAGTGCTGGTTGACTGTTGTTGGACACTGACACGAGAGGCTGAATACAAATGAGTATCAGCTGCAAAATGTTTAAAACTCAGCTGAACTAAAATAGTGAATCAGCATCAATATGGGACTAAACATACTGGGTTAATGCGCTTTAATTCAATTAAATTCAGTACATTTATTTTAATGTTTCTCCAAATTCCTATGTGGTACAGCAAATTTAAAAATATTTTCGTGTTCAGCTTGTCCCTATCTATAATCTCACACCTTTTTCAGGAAACAAAATTCTTGAAAAAAGCAATCCTAGTCAAGTCATGAATGCCACTGGGTGTGAACTTTTTACATTAAACATTTTACATATTTTGCCTAGTGAAAATGCTGACCGGGCTCATCTTTAAAGCCCTGCCTGAAAATAATTTTCTTGACAAAGAGTTTAGCTCATAGTTATTGTAAACACTACTTACTGAAATTTCTGACCCTTTACAAAATTATAGCAAATGCTACATCTTCATCTGTGAATGAAAAAAATAGGAATGGCCTTCTGTAAAAAATACTCATGATGAAAGAAGCAAAGATTGTCATTTACTGCTAAGAAAACTAGTATTTACAGGATCCACCCACTCTTTCTATTGCTGTCAAAATAAATGGAGGAGCTGACAAACCAAAATGTGAGATTTGATATACAGTCCACATGTGTCAAAATAAAGGAATTGTTAACCAACAGATACCAACATGCAACTGCCCTTTAATGAGAGACCAAGATGCAGAATGCTGTTTACATTGGTACTTCAAGTCATCCGCAAATGTACAGTCTGAGTTTGAATTATTGTTTATCCACTTAGGTGAAAGCTAACAAAGAGATTACTATGCATCTAGATATGCTCCATTGTTGCTTATATTGGCATGTCATGAACATTTCATCTACCAGTAAATGACTTTGAAAAATTCATTGAAATATAATTTGCCGGTGGTCTGAGGCACAAATGTCGTGTGACTGACCATGCTAGAAGTGCTAATGAGCTAACAAAGCTTATTCTAATGCTTATTATGACTTGTTGTAAGACATATGTAAGCAATCATTGGTAAAAAACAAAACACAGATGGTGAAATGTCCAAAAACGTGTAAGGAAAGACTTTAGTTTTAATACTGATACTTGACATGCTTTTTATAAATATGCTTTTTGCCTTTAACATTAGACAGCATACGATACACCAAACTGCAAATAAGAATGGATTCTTTGGATGAGTAGAATAAGTTGGATTCTGACATTTGTTTTGCGAGATACAGTGGTGGTCTAATGGCACAGCAGAACCGATTTGGTTCTATACATACATTGTTTGCTAGGTTTCATATTACAGTATTATTGTTTCTTCTCATTATGCTAAACATATACTTTTCAATTTGTTAGTTTCCAGTTCATTAGTTACTAGAATAATATATCTATTAACATTTAGCATGTCCTGGTAATCACATTTACAGTCAGATTAAGAATATTCAGATAGAATGAGCAATGAGGAACTGTAACCTTGGGACATCTCCACCTCCATCAATAGGCACTTTCCACACCACCTGAACTTTTTCATAGTTCCTAGAACTGTGCCCTCTTTCTTGCAAGTGTGCACAGCAGGATCTGAGAACAGTTGTAGTTGTTAGAACGCTGTGCCTAGGGACATTCTTTTCTCAGCACATAGGAACCCAGAGTGACGTAAGTATGCAGTGTAAGAGTACAATGTAATAGTTCCATGTAAGAGTACAGCGTTTGTTCCAGACCAGTGGTTCTCAAATTTTTCAGGCAAATATTATGTTTTCTATATATAAAGTAGTCTGTTGCTATGCACACTTTGTACCCCACTCTATCAATTCAATCAGTGGAAAGAGACAGCCACTGACCAGATATTATTTAATACTGAATCATTCCATTAGTGACATGATAGTGTATCTGGTAATGAATCAAATGTATCAGTTACAGCACTTATGCAGTAACTCTGTGTCACTGCTGGATCGAGAATAGTACACCTACCAAAAATATTCAGCCAACAGCATCCCTTATACTCATACCAGCAGCCCCCTGGCACTACAGTTCTAACGCTGACTGAGAATGACCTACCCCCAAAATTTTATGGGCTCAGTTGGTGGCCCTCGACTGATAGACAGGGTGGATGGTGCCTGAGCAACAGATGGGCTACAGTCAGGAATTGTAAACCAAAAGAGGTCATCTATATGGGAGTTGTACCTAATAAAATGATCAATGAGGTCTTTTCTGGAATGTGTATTTTTACATACATGTGTCTAAATATCATATGGTTTCTTCCTGAAAGATGTATATTATTCATTACATTACACTGAAAGGCTATATTTGAGCCTGTTGTTGAGCCTTACTATGAAGTGAAAGTGGTAGTTTTTACACAAAGACACTCTGTGAAAAAGGACAAGGCATTCTGCGAATTCTCAAAATGCAGTGGGGTTCAACCACTAATAAATCCTGCCTTGATGCCACAAGTATGCATATCTTTACAGACCATGACTTTCCAGAAGCCTTCTCAGATAGTATCATCTGAGCTGACTTAAAGCAGGCATCTCACAATAGATCACTAAGGGGGCAGGTGAGTTCTTTTCCCCCCCCCCCTCTTAATTAACCCCCGGCTCCTACTCCCGCCTCCCTCCTCCCCCCCACCTTCACCACCTCCCCCCCCCCCATCCTTCCATATCACTACTAAGAGACTTTGGGTGAATCTCGGCCCAGTATTTTAGCATCTTAATTCTGTATTCTTGTATGTTCATGTTAGATGTGCTTGCTCTGTATGACCAAGGGAACATGAAGTGACTGAGGTGCGGTGTAAAGCAAATTGTTTCCTTTAACTCGCTACTCTTAAGTAGCATTTACTCTGTGAGACCTGTAATCAGGACAACCACTAGACAGCTGTACATCCCACAGAACGACTGTCAGTCAAAAACCAGAGGCAGAAGTTAATGGTAGGAAAGAGGCTGCTGAAGCTTACTGACAAGACTTGTTTTAATTCTGCTTCAGAATACAAACAATGTCACTGGAAATATATAATTAGTATATTTAGAGCACTTTTCCACCAGATTGCAAAGCGTAGAATGTTTTAAAAAATGTCACCAGACATTTTGTCATTATTTAGATTTCATAGTGACTATGACTTACTTTCCCACAACTCCCATGCTGAATTAGGTTACCTTCTCGTCAGAGTACAAAGAGTAGCACAGTAGATCATACTGGTATAAATAGAAATAGCGCAAACCATTGACTGGTCAAACACAGCTGTCACTGAGTCTTGACAATACACAATAGTACCATACTATATACTAAACAGCTTTTCAGAGTAGTACTCCACTGTTTGTTTGTAATTTGAAGTAATGGAGTATGATTTATAAATACAGTATACTGGTAGCTAAAACCACTAAAATATAGTGGATATTACTTTGCAGTATTAAGATTCCCATTGACTCAGAGGTGGTAAGTAACAAAGTACAAGTACTTATTTACTGTAATTATTTTTAGGTATGTGTACTTTATTTCCAAAACTTGATTGAAAGGGGCTTTTTAAATAAATAGTTTTACTTTTCACTTTAACTACACTTACTAGCATGTACTCTTATACTTCTGCTTCAGCAAACTATAAGTGATTATGGTGATTATGTGATACAGTGATTATACAAAACCATCGTACCCCTTTGAAAGGATAACTTTTTTTATCTTACAGTCTGAAACTAAAACCCATTAAAATATTTATATACACATTTTGCCTTACTCCATTAAAGTAACGAAAAAGGCAACAGGATTTGCCCATTCTTCCTTTATAATTGTTCAAGCACAGTCAGTTTTAAGCTGTGTAGCAATAGAAAGGCATCTGATTTTGGCTCACAACATCATTCACTTTCCTATCATTAAGCCACTCCATAGATTTTGTTTTGTTTTGTTGATGATTTTAATTTTGGAGGTGTGTTTTGAGTCATTGTCATGCTTAAAGCGGTACCACCTGTCCATCTTCAGATGTTTAGCAGTGGGGCTCAGGTTTTCCTCAAGCATTTGGGTGTAGTTTGTAGCATTCATTTTTCCTTCAATCCTGACCAATTGTCCAGTATCTGCTGAAAAAAAAAAAAAACATGACATTGTTACTAAAACATCCTCAGATTTTCACACAAGTCCTAAAAGTAGATAAAGAGAACCCAGTTACACAAATGAGACAAAACTATTATACTTGGTCATTTATATATTGAGGAAAATTATCCAATATTACATATTAGTGAGTGGCAAAAGTATGTAACCTTGCTTTCAGTATCTGGTCGAGACCCCCCCCCCCCCGTGCAGCAATAACTGCAAAAACTAAACGTTTCCTGTAGATGTTGATTCGTCCTGAACAAGGGGGGTTTTGTTTCTGTGTCTTTTGTTTGGTTGGGGGGGCTTGGAGGAAATGTAGCCCATTCTCCATACAGAAAACAGCTTCAGCTCTGGGATGTTGGTGGGATTTCATCAACATAGATGACACTTTCAGGTCCTTCCACAAATTCCCATTGGATAAGTCAGGACTTTGACTTGGCCATTCCAAAACATTAACTTTATCTCTTTAAAACCATTGCTTGGTTAGAAACGATGTGTTTAGGATGTTGTCTTGAATTCATTGTTCCATCAATGGGGGGTAAGGCCGACTGACCCAGATGCAGCAAAAACATGCCCAAACCATGGTACTACCCCACCATGTTTCACAGATGGGAACGGCTCTTATGTTGGGAATGCAGTGGTTTCCTTTCTCAAAAAGCAATAAAAAGGGGAGGGGAAAAAAAAAGCGGAGAGGGGACGAGAAGCCCCCGCCCTTACCCCCTTCAACCCCTCAGTTCTCCCTCCCGCCCCAGCCTCATCCTCCCCCTACCCTCCCCACGATCCATCTCTCCTTTACCACCCCCCCCCCCCACCCTCCCTCCCCCTTTGCCCCCCTCTCCTCACTCTCGTTCCATTCCACCTCCCTCTCCGTTCCACAAAACATTACTTCCAGTATCTTACTGCTGGTCCACATGATCTTCAGCAACTGCAGATGAGCAGCAAGTTTTTTTGAGAGCAGTGGCTTTTCTCTTGCAAACCCTGCCATGCACACAAGTGTTGTTCAGTGTTCTTCTGATGGTGGACCATGAACTAAATTAGCCAATGTGAGAGCGGCCTTACCAGTTGCTTAGAAGTTACCCCTGGCTCCTTTTTACCTCACACTATTATAGCCTTGTTCTTGGGTGATCTTTGTTCGTCGACCACTCCTGGGGAGGGTAACAATGGTCTTGGATTTCTTCCATTTGTACACAATCTGTCTGACTGTGGATTGGTGGAGTCCAGACTCTTTAGAGATGGTTTTGTAACCTTTTCCAGCCTGATGAGCATCAGCAACTCTTTTTCTGAGGTCCTCAGAAATCTCTTTTGTTCGTGCCATAATACTTCCACAAACATGTGTTGTGAAGAGCAGACTCTGATAGATCCCTGTTCTTTAAATAAAACAGGGTGCCCACTCACACCTGATTGTCATACCATTGGTTGAAACACCTGATTCTAATTTCACCTTTAAATTAACTGTTAATCCTAGAGGTTCACATACTTTTGCCTCTCACTAATATGTAATTTTGGCTAATTTTCCTCAATAAATAAATGACCAAGTATAATATTTTGTCTCATTTGTTTAACTGGGTTCTCTTCATCTACTTTTAGGACTTGTGTGAAAATCTGATGATGTTTTAGGTCATATTTATGCATAAATAGAGAAAATTCTAAAGGGTTCACAAACTTTCAAGCACCACTGTAGGTCAGAACAAGGGTTGTTAATGAACTTGCCTATGAATGAGAAAAACCCTATGCAAAGGAATGTCCTGGACTGTTAAATCTGCATTCAGGGTAAAGAATGCTCACCACATTTCAGTGTGTTTACTCCTTCTTTTAACTAAACCCTCCCCCTCTAATGTCTGGCTCTGCTCAGAATCTTGGCTTGGTCATGGCTTATGTCATATCTCTGGCTCTCTTGGTGGGGGAAAGGGAAGGGTCTGGAGGGTTTTTTTTTTTTTTTACTGAGAACCGAGTCTTGCTTTTAAAGGCATATTTCAGCTAAAATTTGCTCAGTGGATCTTGTTGCCTTTTTTTTTGTAAGTGTAGTTGTACCAAAGTGCTTACAGTGCATCTGCCCACACTCTTTTTGAATCATGTCATTGTTATTTTCAACATTTAAACAATCACAAATCACACAGTCTTCTGGGTTTTAGAGTTACAGAAGGAACAAAACCTTGGTTAAGTATAAAGTCAGCAGACTGTACGTGGCACTTATGCCTGACTTCTCTGTTTGTATCTTTATCTGTCTGATTGCCTTGGTCTTTCTCTTAAACAAATGCACACCCAGTTTTTGCAGCTGGAATCTACTAAATGCACAGCACAGACTTGTCTTATTTAATATATGGCATTACACAGACCCCTAGTGGAATCTGAGTGTATTGCAATTATTTAAGCATAACGGACATAATAAAGTGTACATTCTCCTGTACGTTGGTCTTGTAATTAAATTAACCTATAGATTCCAGTATGTACAAATGACGCGTTTTTGCTGCTTGTCAGTGAATTACAGGCACATTAAAACTCCTTAATCTGATGTAACTTTTTCTCCCACTATACAGTACAGTGTAAACCAGCTACCACCCTAAACATACGTTTAGGAGCTTTGTGAAATCTCAACTACTGAGATTTCACAGAATTTGCACTCAACCTGAGAATTTTTGGTGTGCAGTAAAGATTATTTTGCGGGCACTAGGGAAACTGGGGTACTCCCGCTCCTTCCCCTGGGTTTGCCTAAAAAGATTCCTCAATAGAAAAGAGGAAAATAACACAGAAGTCATCCCTCTGGTCACCGCATTTTCAAAACAGAGTATGATGTTAAACAGGAGGATCAAGGAAAACTTCATGTCAACTTCATGACAAATGGCCAAGTGCTGGACAATCATAAGGTTATTGCAGCATACCATAAAAAATAAAAACCTAAAAGATCTGCTAGTCTACAGCAGACTAACACCGCTGGAGAGGACCAAGATGCATTGGATTGCGTTGGATCTCTAATCAGCAATCAGCTCACAGTAATCCATAAGAAGCCATGAAGATATGTGTCTCAACCCCTTTAAAAGGTCTGTATGGATCATTTTACGGCTTTATCCTTCGGTCCCTTAGTGACACCTACTGAACATGTTCTGGATGCAGTCACATGACAGTTTGTGGTCACGTGACCTCATTCACAACTGGACAGTGTGCTTGGTTAGAGTATAAGATGCAGAAAGCCATTAAATATAAGATACACAAAATGTTGTTGGTACATGTGTGTATATATATATATATATATATATACACAGCGGGTGAAATAAGTATTGAACACGTCACCATTTTTCTCAGTAAACATATTTCCAGAGGTGCTATTGACATGAAATTTTCACCAGATGTCGGTAACAACCCAAGTAATCCATACATACAAAGAAATCAAACCATAGATGTCCAGAAATTAAATTATGTGTAATTATGTGGAATGGCACAGGGAAAAAGTATTGAACACGTGAAGAAAGGGAGGTGCAAAAAGGCATGGAAAGCCAAGACACCAGCTGAACTCTCTCAGTATTAGAAGCAATTCCTGCCTCTTGTCAGTGCTAATTAATATCAGTGGTTCAGTCCCAAGTGCTGGCCTGGTTATCAACAAGAGACATTCATGAATGGGTCAAAGGAAAAGGCTTTCTCTCAAGACCTCGCAAACCTTATTGTTGCAAAACCATAATGATGGCATTGGTTACAGAAGGATTTCTAAACTCTGAATGTGCCAGTGACGCAATGGTGGGCCATAATTCCGGAAGTGAAAGACACATCATTTCACCATAAACCGACCACGACCAGGTGCCCCTCGCCAGATTTCTGACAGAGGAGTGAAACGAATTATCATTAGACAAGCCTGTGAAATACTGGGAGAAGATGTTTTTTCTGATAGATGAGACCAAAATTGAACTCTTTGGATGCCATAATACACTATTTTCATGTTGGAGGTCAAATGGCAACTGCACATCACCCAAAAAAAACACCATACCAACAGTGAAGTTGGGAGGTGGGAACATCATGGCGTTTGGCTGTTTGTCAGCATATGGTACTCGGCAAACTTCAAATAATGAAGGAAGGATGAATGGCAAAAAATGTACAGAGACATTCTTGATAAAAAATCTGCTGTCATCTACTAGGAGATGAAAGATGGAAAAAGTGGGTGGAAAACATTTTCAGCAGGCAATGAACCCAAAAACACACAGCCAAAGGAAACTCTCAATTGGTTCAGAGAAAGAAAATAAAGCTGCTAGAATGGCCCAGCCAATCACCTGACTTGAATCCAATAGAAAATCTATGGAAAGAACTAAAGATCAGAGTTCATAGAAGAGGCCCACGAAACCTTCAAGATTTGAAGACTGTTTGTGTGGAAGAATGAGCCAAAATCACACCTGAGCAATGCATGCGACTAGTTTCTCCATACAGGAGGCGTCTTGAAGCTGTCATTGCCAACAAAGGCTTTTGTACAAAGTATTAAATAAATTTCAGTAAGCGTGTTCAATACTTTTTCCTTGTGCCATTCCACATAATTTAATTTCTGGACGTCTATGGTTTGATTTCTATGTATGTATGGATTACTTGGGTTGTTACCGACATCTGGTGAAAATTTCATGTCAATAGCACCTCTAGAAATATGTTTACTGAGAAAAATGGTTGACGTGTGCAAGACTTATTTCACCCGCGTTATATATAATGTGTGTGTGTGTGTGTGTGTGTGTGTGTGTGTGTGTGTGTGTGTGTGTGTGTGTGTGTGTTACATCGGGACTTCAGACTTTACCCGTGAATTGCTAAAAATGTTTACTAGTTATAATGACTGAAAACGATTGTTTCTAACATTTTGCTGATAAAACAAAAGTGGTTTCCCCATTCATTACAAAAAAGAACTCCATTTCAGTGTGTACATGTTTTCTAAATTTCGCCCACATACATCTGTTGCTCAGTCTTATAGCTACAGTAGCTACTTGTTGAGACAACCTCAGAGATGAGGTACAGTGGTGCTTGAAAGTTTGTGAACCCTGTAGAATTTTCTCTATTTCTGCATAAATATGACCTAAAACATCATCAGGTTTTCACACAAGTCCTAAAAGTAGGTCATTTATTTATTGAGGAAAATGGTCCAATATTACATCTCTGTATCTACAGTGTGGCAAAAAAATATTTAGTCAGCCACTGATTGTGCAAGTTCTCCTATGTAGAAAGATGAGAGAGGTCTGTAATTTTCATCATAGGTACACTTCAACTATGAGAGACAAAATCCAGAAAAAAAAAATCCAGGAAATCACATTGTAGGATTTTTAAAGAATGTAATTGTAAATCATGGTGGAAAATAAGTGTTTGGTCACCCACAAACAAGCAAGATTTCTGGCTCTCACAGACCTGAAACTTCTTCTTTGGGAAGCTCTTCTCTCCTCCACTCGTTACCTGTATTAATGGCACCTGTTTGACCTCATTATCTGTATAAGACACCTGTCCACAGCACAAACACCTGTATATACGTATATATATATATATATATATATATATATATATATATATATATATAGTGTGTGTGTGTGTGTGTGTGTGTGTGTGTGTGTGTGTGACTGTATTATTTTATTACTTATATTATTTATTAGACTACATTTTATTTCATTTATTGGGATTCCTTGTAACTGGACTCAAAACTTTTTGGTACTCCACATAGATCAAAACGACTGAGCTGAAGCAGCTAATGCGGCGTCTAGGTATATAGTCCATGATATAGACCAGGGTGTCAAACTCATTTTCACCGAGGGCCATATCTGCATTATAGTTGCCCTCAAAGAGCCAGTTGTAACTATAAGACAGTCAATGTAACTACTCCTTAACATATTGTTAAAGTAAACACAGTGAATACATTGCTGCACAAACAGAGTAGCATATGTAATTCACTCAAATAAAAAAAATGGGAGTCGTATATTGACGTATATAAGCCATTAACAGAAGCAAATGTGATTCAGGGGGAAAGAAAGAGAAGTCAAAAATGTCGACGTATATTGTACTCTTTGATGACTGATTCGGCCTCATAACACTAAAGACATTCCGGTTTTTCCCCTTGAAGCACAAACATGTATTCGCTTTGCCATCTTTTCTGAAACTGCCTTCCATCTCTATCAATGTTTCTCTTCCTGGACATTTTGGGATCATTTGTACCACTTGTTGGGATAAACCGCTGTCGTTACACGCTGATGTGGATACACTGTCATCCAGTGGCGAGATGCCGTCACTTCGCGGGTAACGTAATCGATGTAATCCGTAATTGGTAATGTGTTGTGGTAAATGTATTTTATGGTGAATATACGTTTTGAAGTTGCATAGACTCATTTGACATGTACCTTTTAAGCTCTCGTGGGCCATATAAAATGACTTGTCGGGCCACATTTGGCCCGCGGGCCTTCAGTTTCACACATACGATATAGACGTACACTTTTTGTATATACTGTGAAGCTACAATATAAGATGCTACCTTACGGCATAACTATAATTCTGAAGTTATGCTTTTTAGTGGATACCTAACAACTAGTGTTATTTTTTTCCACATACGAAGTAATGCGAAATTAGTTCTCAAAAAGCGTGCCATTTTCACGACGCACCACAAGATGTCGCTGCTCCTAATAGAGGTTTTTTTCCTGCATTAACCAAAAATGTGTCATTGTAACTTCTTACCACAAGGTGACACCATTACTACATTTATGGGATTTGTTAAATCGCATTTTGTGTGCACTGTTTGTGTACTTTGTATGTTTCAGGGAACTTTGTATTTTTAAAATATTACAATTATTTGTATAATGTTTTGTAGATGAAGGAATAGTGCATAATTGTATGATGTTTATGTAGGAAAGTTGTGTGATTATGTATAGTGTGTACTTGGAAACCTAGAATCAGTAAGAATTGTGAAGCACCACAATAAGTCATTATATTATTTCAGTCTGTCCGTTTAAGATAAGATAAGATAGCCTTTTATTATCCCACAAGGGGAAATTTGAATTGTCACAGCAGCAGAACTGGAGAACAGAATTTACAGGCATAGAACTACTAGTGGTGTATGAAAAATAATACAGTAATCCAATATTACTTATTAGTGAGTGGCAAAAGGATATGAACATTTGCCTTCAGTGTCTGGTGTGACCCATTTTAGCCCATTTTAGCCCGTTTTAGCCCATTTCTCCGTACAGAACAGCTTCAACACATTAACTGCTTAAGTCCTTAATTAGTCTTTAATTAAATCCTTCCACAACATTTCAATTGGATTAAGGTCAGGACTTTGGTAGAATGATTTGTGTGCTTAGGGTCGTTGTCTTGCTGCATGACCCACCTTCTCTTGAGATTCAGTTTATTGACAGATGTCTTGATATTTTCCTTTAGGATTCTTTGATATAATTAAGAATTCATTGTTTCATTAGTGATGGCAAGCCGTCCTGGCCCAGATGCAGCAAAACAGGCCCAAACCATGAGACTACCACCACCATGTTTCACAGATGGGATAAAGTTCTTATGCTGGAATGCAGTGTTTTCCGTTCTCCAAACATGACGCTTTTTTTTTAAGCCAAGAAGTTCTAATTTGGTCTCGTCCATCCACAAAACATTCTTCCAATAGCCTTCTGGCTTGTCCACATGATCTTTAGCAAACTGCAGACGAGCAGCAATGTTTTTTTTGGAGAGCAGTGCCTTTCTCCTTGCAACACTGCCATGCACACCATTGTTGTTCAGTGTTCTTCTGATGGTGGACTCATGAACATTAACATTAGCCAATGTGAGAGAGGCCTTCAGTTGCTTAGAAGTTACCCTGGGCTCCTTTGTGACCTCGCCAACTATAACATGTCTTGCTCTTGGAGTGATCTTTGTTTGTCGACCACTCCTGGGGAGGGTAACAATGGTCTTGAATTTCCTCCATTTGTACACAATCTGTCAGACTGTGGATTGGTGGAGTCCAAACTCTTTAGAGATGGTTTTGTAACCTTTTCCAGCCTGATGATCATCAACAACTCTTTTTCTGAGGTCCTCAGGAATTTCCATTGTTTGTGCCATGATACACTTCATTTGTTTAACTGGGATCTCTTTATCTACTTTTAGGACTTGTGTGAAAATCTGATGTTTTAGGTCATATTTATGCAGAGACATAGAACATTCTCAAGGGTTCACAAACTTTCAAGCACCACTGCATAAGATGAAATGTATGAAATATAGAATTATAAATATGAAATAGAAATATGAAAATATTGAAAACTACAGACAGATGTATGAAATATGGAGTAAACTATACAATAAGAATACTATACTATATTCCTTCATATCTAAGTCGGTGTGTCAGTTTCTTTTTCACTACCACCCCAAATCAGTAAAGGTTGGGACAGTATGGAAAATGCAAATGAAAGAAATATGCAGAATTTCTTGCATTTACTTTGACTTTTATTTAATTGCAGATAGTATGAACCCAAGATCTTTCATGTTTTGTCTGGTCAACTAGATTTCATTCATTAATAAACATCCATCACTGCATTTCAGGCTTGCAACACATTCCAAATAAAATTGCAACAGGGAAATTTATCTAGTACTGAGGTAAAAAAAAAATTAAATTATGATGTGATTTGCAAACTGGTGATGTCAAGAGGTGATTAACGTGGATTTACTCCGGGTACTCCGGTGTCCTCCTTGAGTCCAAAGACATGCCTTAGGTTAACTGATTACGCTAAAAGTGGCCCTAGTGTGTGAGTGTGTGTATGAGTGTGTGTGCCCTACGATGGATTGGTGCCCTGTCTAGGGTTGTTTCGGCCTTGCGCCCTATGCCGCCAGCTGGGCACCGGCGCTCCTGCAGCCCTGTAAAGGATTAAATGGATAAGAAAGCGAAAGAATGAATGATCTTTAGGCAAATTGTGTTTAAAAATATTTATCATGAGTAAAAAAAAAGAGAACAAGTCCTTTTCTCCGATAGTGACAGCTTTTTTTTTAGCAGGAACTCTTAACGTTTAATGTTTGCGTAACTTTTTATTTGTTGGCTTTTCTGCTTTTAATTTTGATTTTGAAATCCTTCACTTACGCTGATGCACTTTAATGATACCAATTTATGGATATCTTTGCATGGTACGTGGAAGCTAGAATAACTGAAGGAAAACCACACTGACATGCAAGATGCAGGAGTCTGGGCTGGGGAATGGTGTGCTCCATGCAAAGGTTGTGTTAACTTCGTTTCATTTGGTAGCATACTGTACAATAACAAATGTAATAGGAAAGCCACAGAGAAGCTCAATTTACCATTATTGGTCAAACTGAAGTTGTTTTTCAAGCTGAATCATCTTCCATCCACCAGTGACGGTTCATCAGCAATAAGGGCTGATAGTTCTGTTTGTGACAGTTTTGTTTGAATGTCACAATTCATGTGAGTGCTGGTATAAGTGCCACCCACTCTCAGTTTAATCAACTTTCTCCAGCCTTGTTGTTATGAACAATATCCGGCATAAATGAAGCACACCCAACATGATCATTACTGTTGATTTACTGTGTTTAATGGTGCACAGTGTTGACATGGTGAAACGTAAGCACAAGACTTCAAGGACTGTGGGGATTTCTGAGTTCTAAATAAATACGTTATGAGTGTTTTCATGTCTTTTATAAAGGCACATTGGCGTGGGTACATGCGCGTTCATGCTGTGCCAAATCAACACAGATTTTAAAAAGGAACAGTATTCTTCCACTTTTAGGAAGTGCATGTTTTCCTAAACCAGACAAAAAGATCAGTGGAGAAAAATCAGAACTCTGTGCATACAGCAGTGTAGTGTTCATTCAACACTGTAGAATGTGGGTTACATGTAACATGGAGTCAAATATGACATGGAACCCCACATACCATGTCATCTACACACTTTCGTAGCAATCTGACAAATTTCAGCTCTCAGTTTGTATTTATCAGCTGTTAGGTCTTCCCTCCAATTAATTATTGTCTATAACATTTGGTTGCATTATACAAGCACTTACAGACAGTAGGTACAAAAAATGTCTCACATTGTACCTCGCTCTCACTTCGCTCACCTTGCTCTCACTCCCAGTATACTATACTGAATACAGGCACGTGGTAAACAGAGTCACTCAGCATCAGATTCCCCTTTTCAGTGGTTAATCATGAGGTAAGTATGGTGGTGCAAGTGTTCCTCCCTGTTTCTATATGGGTTTCCTCCAATCATTCTGGTTTCCTCCCCCATTACACAGATATGTGTTAGGTTAATGGGTTGCTTTAAATTTCCCCTAATTTGTGTTTGACTGGTATCGAAATAAGCTCGTTCCTGTGATGAATATTGCCATTGATGCTGATGTGACGAGTCCAAGTTTGAACAAAAGTTTAACTGTACCCTGTCAAAATGAAGGAAGGATACCTAACTACATTATTGCAATACAGGTACAGTACTGTGCAACAGTCTTAGGCGACCATTAGATGACCATATTTCTCATTCTATTTATTAGCATACAACCATAAAATACTGGGAATTTGTATACAGTATTATATCAGAAAAAAACAGCTTCTGTAAGCTACATTGGCAAATATATACTACATTGCAGCATCTGGAAGCTTCAACGAGGTACCAAGTTGACTCTTCTAAAGACTGGAATGAAGATCAGTGGAAAGAATATTATGGAGTAAAGAATCCAGGTCTGAAATTTTTTTGATCCAATCGTCGACAATATGTTATAAGCTTATATGGTGATTATACCACTGCTAAAACAACACAAGTACTGGACTTTTGTGCAGTACTGAATGTGCAGCATAACATTTGTTGTCATATGTGTTTGTGGTCCAATGTGGTTATAAAGGTCTCACACTTCCAGCTTGTATGCAGATAAAGTAGTGAAACCGCAGTTTGCATTTTCCAAGAGCTGTATCCATAGTCTTTGCAAAATAAAGTAAATTCCTCAATCTGTCCTGTTGACACAGAATTCTACTGAGGTCAAGAATTATAACGGGAAAGCACCCGTTTATCACCAACAACACCAGTCATCCAACAGATTCTAGATATGTGTTCATGTTTTGACACACAAATTCCTCAAAATATGAAGTATAAATGATAATTTCTGTCTAGTTAAATAACTTCTGTGAGGCAGAATTTCAGTAACACGTTTGGCAGCCAAAGTGTGGTGGCTGCCGTCGGTTCGTGTGCAAGCGTAATTATGTATCATTTTGTCCTGCATAATAAGCTGCGCTGTGTGGAGTCGCTGTAACCGCGCGCACGAGCTCAGCTCACTCCAGTTTAGTTCAGTGTGAATGAGAGAGAAGGGAAGGTGAGCTGTCACTGTCCTCTCTGTACTTAGTGCTTATTACAGCTCCGGATTGTTTGCAAAGGTAGGAAATTACACTATATCCACGCACTGTTGTGGAGTTTTTTCTCATTTACATGTCTGGTACGGAGTGCGTTCAGATATGGCTGATTTAAAAACCCACAATCATTTCATGCAGGTGAACTCGCTCATGCAGAACTTTTGACTTGGCTGCAACGGCATGCTTTTTCATAACCAACTTTGTCTCTTTAAGTGCTTAAATGATTGTGATATGCTGTTGAATTAGTGTTGCATTTCTGTAGTTTTAAACCCATGCTGTTAGTGCATGCAGAGAAAGGTAAGTGGAGTAATCATAATGGAATCGCTCTCTCAGATATACATAGATATAGTTCTAGGCAGATATGGATGGATAGATTTAAATATATACCTAGAGAGATAGATATATACACAGACACACAATTAAATGGGTATTTATCATTATTTATACTATAAAAGTAACTTTTCACAGCCACTTATCTATCTATCTATCAGTCTATCTATCTATCTATAGAGTCGATACAGACAGACAGGTAGATATATTATTGATATTGATTATTGATGATATTATTATTGCTGATGTGGATGTTTACTACAGTTTTACTACCAGTTTTCAAAAAAGGTGTCTCAAGCAGAAGCTTAGCAAGAACCTTCAAGAACATTTTCTTTGGTTCGGATGATTCAAAGCTTGAGAAAGCATAATTTCTCCCATCAGTAGGCAGACGTAGAGAATGTTTGTTGCAGATGTTTTGGGAATAATTTCTATTTTATGCCCAGAAACATGAACAACACAAGTAATGATTTAACAGTAACAGTGATTATGTGTGTAGGTAGGTAGATAGATAGATAGATAGATGGGAAACGTTAATTTTATTATTTTTGGGGGTGTAAATCATGAGAAATGCCAATCTCAATGCTCTGCAAATGTGTCTGTGTGCGTATCTATCTATCTATCTATCTATCTATCTATATATCTATGCCTGTTAGAATCAATACAGAAAGATGAGTAGATCATTATGATAGGTAGATTATTTATAATATTATTATTGAAGTGGAAGTTTACTACAGTTCTACTTTTCCAGTTTTCAAAAAAGGTGTCTTGACAAGCAGAAGTATAGCAAGAAATGAACTTTTCCCATCCATCCATCCATCCATCCATCCATCCATCCATCCACCCATCTATCTATCTATCTATCTATCTATCTATCTATCTATCTATCTATCTATCTATCTATCTATCCATCCATCCATCTATCTATTACATGACAATATTTATGATATTTATGATGTGCATGTTTACTACAGTTCTACTTTTCCAGTTTTCAAAAATGTCTTAACACATGCAGAAGTATAGCAAGAACCTTCTTTGCTTTGGTTCAAATGATTCAAAGCTTCAGAAAGCATTGTGTCTATCATCACTGGGCTGAAGAGTGTTTGTTGCAAATAATGTCTTTTTTATGGCCAGAAGGCTGAGTGACTGTATCAGTAAATGTAATACAGCAACACTCTTTACTGATTCCTGATAAGCTTCAAATGTCTTGCTGCCCACCACTTGTACACTCCCCAGTTGTTTGATGTAGTGTACACAGAGGACAGGAGGGGTGGAATGTAAATATCAGAGGTGTTATTGTGAACTAGATACACTTTCACTATACGGTTATATTACGTTTGTAATTGGATGTGTGGCTTCTCGGAACTGGAAGTAGCTCAGCAGTATGTAAATGCAACTCCATATACCAACAGACTTTACCACAAGCTTAAATATCGAAAAGAAATACAAAAACAAACAAATAAAACAACTGTTCGCACCACATACATGAAAAAATTCACATACACATTGTAGCTGACTGAGTGCATTTCTGTGTGTAACCTACTTAAGTAATGATTAATAAGCCTTGGGAAATTTGTGCATGGTTGCATAAGTACAGCTTGTGCAGTCAAACGGAAGGCGAGTGTACCACCAAGACCTTCTTTTTAGATCTCTGCAGATGATCCCATGGCTTGTACTATTTACTTCACCTTCTGTTTGTGTTTCTCAATAAGATGTGGATAAAACAGCTCTGAGTATCAGCTGATGCTGATCCCATGCTGACATCTGTAGATTTTTTTTTTGTTTCTCTTTCTGTCTCTTTTTGTGTGTCGGGGTGAAGCAGGACTAGAGTCATGGTGATGTTGCAGTTGCTGCTTGCAATGCTTTCCTGACCAGCTGTGTTCTACTTACATTAAACTCCCTTGACACACACACGCATTCATACATTTGTCTCACTATACTTGTGAGGACTTTCCTTTGACTACCATTCATTCCATTGATTACTGTAGGTAATTAATGCTACACCTACACCTAACCCTAGTCCTTAAAAAAAATCTTTTGACACTTTTGTGTTTTCAAATAAAAGTTGCCATTTATGTAAAAAAGCAATTAAAGAAGTGAGGAAGGGCAAAATGGTCTTGCCAGGTTTTCCTATCATCATAAGGACATTTGGTCCACAAGGATAGCAAAACAAGGTACACACACACACACTTTTCTGTGTGCCTCCCAAAAGCCAGGGCGAAATAAAAAGCTCCCTTTATTCCCTTAAACTAATTAGATGAAGTGATTTACATGGTTCTTTGAGATGCTGTTACAAATCCCACTTTCACCTTAGCGCCCGCTTCACAAATGGGCTAAAGACTTGCTTTAATTCTTGACACACAAGCAGAATGCAGACAGATAAAGAAATACAATAAGGCAACTCAGAATACAGTGAATACAGTAGGAAAACAGAAAGAATATAGAAATAAGACAGACAAAATAAAGAGATAGTAAAGATAAATTGAGAAGTTAGACAGTTATAGACAAATACAGATATGAACAGAATACAGGCACAAAAGAAAACAGAATATAGATAAAGACACACAGAAGAAATATAGACAGAATAAAAACATTACGACAGGATAGAGACAGACACGGCAAATGCAAACAATACAATTACAGATTACAGACATACTACAAAAAACATTACAGACACAACTCGGATACAGAAGGGACATACTGGTAGCGACAGAATGCTTGTATACAAGAGCTGTTATATATATATATATATATATATATATATATATATATATATATATATATATATATATATATATATATATATATATATATATATACATATATGTATTTATATATATGTATATCTATATATATATATATATATATATATATATACAATAAAATACTTGGATCATACCTACATGATCTTTGATTTTCTGTTTTAAATTGGACTCACTCTTTGCAAATGATAAATGCATGGGATTTCCTTTTAATTATGTTTGTCTTTTTAGTTTTAAAATTATGTAAGCATCAAGGTACAGTGGGGCAAAAAAGTATTTAGTCAGCCACTGATTGTGCAAGTTCTCCTACTTAGAAAGATGAGAGAGGTCTGTCATTTTCATCATAGGTACACTTCAGCTATGAGAGACAAAATGAGAAAAAATATCCAGGAAATCACATTGTAGGATTTTTAAAGAATTTCATTGTAAATTATGATGGAAAATAAGTATTTGGTCAACACCAAAAGTTCAGCTCAATACTTTGTAACATAACCTTTGTTGGCAATGACAGAGATCAAACGTTTCCTGTAAGTCTTCACCAGGTTGGCACTCACTGTAGCTGGTATTTTGTCCCATTCCTCCATGCAGATCTCCTCTAGAGCAGTGATGTTTTGGGGCAACACGGACTTTCAACTCCCTCCATACATGTTCTATGGGGTTGAGGTCTGGAGACTGGCTAGGCCACTCCAGGACCTTGAAATGCTTTTTACGGAGCCACTCCTTCGTTGCCAGAGCGGTGTGTTTGGGATCATTGTCATGCTGGAAGACCCAGCCACGTTCCATCTTCAATGCTGTCACTGATGGAAGGAGGTTTTGGCTTAAAATGTCACGATACATGGCCCCGTTCATTCTTCCCTTAACACGGATCAGTCGTCCAAAGAATGATGTTTCCACCCCCATGCTTCACAGTAGGTATGGCGCAACTCAGATTTCTTTTTCTTCGAATCACGGTGAGTTGAGTTATTACCAAAAAGTTTTATTATGGTTTCATCTGACCACATGATATTCTCCCAATCCTCTTCTGGATCATCCATATGCTCTCTGGCAAACTTCAGACGAGCCTGGACATGTACTGGCTTAAGCAGGGGGACACGCCTGGCACTGCAGGATCTTAGGGTGTACTCACACTGAGCGCGGTTGCCTGCGAATGGGGAGGGGGGGACACGCGCACTCTGGCCCACACTCACACTAGGTTTAAACAGAACTTTCGTCATGCTTTTGTCATCACCACGCTCGCTCACACAGCACACTTCATAGTTGTACGTGTGATCGGGTAATCACATACGTTTATGCTGTTCTTAGCTTTCGTTTTGTGCACGCTGTGAAGCTGCCTCCGTAAGCACCAGATGCCGAAAATAAGTGCGTCACATCATCAGTACATTTATTATAAGGCTTATTAGGGCTGTGTGGTGCGCGAACAAAGAGAAATAAAAAAAGTCACACATTAAATACATATTAAATACAAGCAGGAAGTCCACTGTACAGCACGATAAGGCGAAATACAGCGCGTCGCATAATCAGTGCATCTTATTATAAGGCTTATTAGGACTGTGTGTCATCGCCAACAAAGATAAATAAAAAAGCCCTGTATAAGCAGAGAGTCCAATGTGCAGCATAAGAAGTCGGAACACAGTGAGCTGCATTATCAATGCACTTATTATAAGGCGTATTAGGGCTGTGTGTCAGCGCGAACAAAACGAAACCAAAGAAAGGCACAGATGTATGTTATTACCCGATCACATATGTACAACAATGAAGTGTGCTGTGCTGTGTGGGCGCGTATGTGATGACGAAAGCGTGCCGGAGCGCGATTTGCACTCACAGTACACAGTTCGAATTGCCTAGTGTGAGTACACCCTGAGTCCCTCTTGGCGTAGTGTGTTACTGATGGTAGCCTTTGTTACTTTGGTCCCAGCTCTCTGTAGGTCATTCATCAGGTCCTTCTGGGTAGTTCTGGGATTTTTGCTCATCCTTCTCATGATCATTTTGACCCCACGGGATGAGATCTTGTGGAGCCCCAGATCGAGAGATATTATCATTTGTCTTGTGTGTCTTCCATTTTCTTACAATTGCTCCCACCGTTGATTTAT